>JANHJO010005033.1:12057-22945 GCA_032468235.1 Pseudoxyrhopus heterurus | reverse complement strand
TTTGCCATTTTTGATAACAGAGACAGTCTGTGTTTTGTATAATAAAAGAAAGGTTTTGCTTTAAGAGCTGGCTTGGATCGTCTTTGAGTAACCTGGGACAGAACAATATTCTGATGTGTTACAGATACTGCAAATACCTTTAGTAGATCTTTGATTAGAGAAAGATACATTAGCAGTTTTACCTACTTTAGCAGCAATTAGTCATCTGGGAGTGTACTTTCTCATTGTAAATCCAGTAATTTTTAAAAGAAATAAATCTTCCTTTTAAATCAGTGGTCAGGGGATTTTGCTGTCATCAGCCATGAATAAAATACTGGTATTCATGTGCTACAGAAGTGCTGTTTCATTTTGTAACTGAAAATAATGGAATACCATAACATCCTAGAAGAACTAAGAGCTTAAGTTATTGCAATTAAATATCTGAACAGAGATAACATAGCATAGACTAAACCATACTGCATACTGTAAACATGATTATTGGAACCAATTTGGCTTGTTTTTGTAGTGTCCATTCTTATGGGCATGGGTGACACTAGTCCATGCAATGGTCCTAATCTGCATCCCTTACTCTACCTACCATTCAAAAAGAAAAGAAAAACAAGTATATAAGAGGCGATCACAAGTTGAATATCACTTCCGCTTCAGCCCAGAGCCAGCTCTCAAAATTGCTTTAGATAAGTTCTAGCTCAGTGGCTGTGCTAAAAGCCTGCAAATCAGATCTAACTCTTGAGTATCTATGTCCAAAGTGTTCAGCTACATTCTTACTGGAGAAAGAAGAGACAACATGTGAAATAGCTAAATGACAGGGATGGCAATGTCCTTTCTTAAGAGAGCTGAGATTTTTTGTAATGCTATGTTTCAATGTTCAAGGCAAACATCATCCTTTGAAAGTTATTCCTGTGGCAAGGTGAGAACTGAAGGGAGAATGAGTGTTGGAAGTGAAGGACAGTTTTTTCCTCTTTCTATTTTATTGTTCTGAGATTGTATGACACCCTGACTTTATTCATCAACTTCTAATTTAGCTTCCTGACAAAGATGTGCACCTGTCTCGCATCCTGTTCTTTGTAATAACTAGATGATCAGAGGATGCAAAGCTCAATGACATTAGTCTGATGATGCCATTCAATGGTGGTGCAGCGGTTAGAGTGCAGTACTTAGTAATTAGTACTTAGCTGCCAGCTTCCTGCAATTTAGCAAGTTCAAATCTCACCAGGCTCAAGATTGACTCAGTCTTTCCATCCTTCCGAGGTGGGTAAAATGAGAACCCAGATTGTTGGGGGCAATATGCTGACATTGTAAACCACTTAGAGAGGGTGGTTTACAATGGCAGTATATAAATACAGGCGGTATATAAATACAGTGCTATTGTTATTGCTATAATTCCTAATTCTTCAGTCACAGCAAGTCAATAGAATCCTCCTAGAGCAGGGGTGTAAACTCACTGCCCACAGGCCAGATGCATCATGTGCTGGCCACCCCCACCCCCAGTTTAGCAAAGGGGAAAAAGTCATGATATGTCATGTGATGACAATGTGATGCTGCGAGTTTGATACCCCTGTTCTAGAGGATGGTATTGAAGTGTAATCCAACAACATTAAGTGTAGTACTTGGTGTTTATGTTTTTTTTTAAAAGGATATGATATATTCCTTAATATGTATATCTGGAACTTGAGGTGTTTCTCAGTTTGTTAAAACTTTCTCAAGAGGTTGCTGTGGCCAGCAATCCCTGTTTTCATTTTCACTTGTCTGTACCTACTGTAATTTTTTGTGCAATTCACATGAAAAAAGAGAAAATAATGCTATAATATGCCAGCATCAGAGCTTGAAGCTGCTCTTCTTGGAGCTAAATTGCTTCTACATTTACATTTTTTTTCTATTTCACAGAGGCTGCAGTTTTCTATTTAGAAGACTCAATTAGCTGCTGATAACCTCGTGAAATTCCTATTAAGTTATCTTGTCATCAGAATGTTCTTGTCCATTTGCATTTTGTACACAGGGAAAAAAAAACCTGTTGTTTCTTCTTTAGTCAAAGACAGATGGTTGTGTGCCAGCATTCTAGATAATTAGAATAAAGTCTATTTTGTAACACAGCTGAACTCTTAGTTTCTGAGCCGTATTCTCCAGCACACAATCTGCAATTTCTCTTCTTAGTATAAAAATTAGCTAGCTATGTTTTGGAAATAAGCTACATACACTCTCTACTGATCCTTCCATATCCTTAGGGACAATGATAAATGAATGCATATATAAACACTTGGTATCTAGAATTGCTATATGCTATGGCTATTAATTCAACTGTACCCATTGATCCTATAATGTATAGGGTTTCTTAAATGGAATGTGATATACCAATATTTGAAGTCAATGACACACTTCTTATTGATTAATATCATGATCTTAATCTGGAATGCTAAATCAGCAATTGAAGTATTGGCAGAATTCTTGAGGGATTTCCTAGTGTTATTTGAATAGAGTGAAACCAATCAACATAAAAACTAATAAGAATTCAAATTAAAAAAATAAGTGTTCTTGACAGGTCACCAGATGCAAAGGCACATTTTAGGTGCCCCTAATGTTCTGTGACCAATGGCAATGTCTAAAAGTGATATTAAATGTAAGAAAAATGAATGAATTTGCTTATTTTTAATTTAAAAATAAATACCTTCATTATTCAAAAGCATAATGTAACACCCAGATAATCAATGAGAATCTTGATGTTATTTTTCATCTAATTACTCTGTGTGTTTTATTGCAATATTCATAAAGCATAGGTAAACAGATCATTATGGCATTGCTTCTCTTGCAATGCTTCACTTCTAGAATATACCTGTAACTATTGAGAAGAAAACTGATCTTGGCAGCCAAACATCCTTGTTTCAGAGGAAGCATAAAGTAAAGAATCTGATTTTTGCAGATATTTTTGCACCATTCTAGACCCTTAAGCTTCTTGAAATTGTGTGATAGCTTTGTGCTATTTCAACAAATTTGGAGATTATTAAACTAAAATTTAGATGATAATTTCCTTGTTACAATATTATTAGTGAACCATCATTGATTCAAATCCCAGGTTCATCCATCTTTCTCCTCTAAAGAAAGCAGAAAGCACTGTTAGTTGATTCTGAAGTGAATTACTGACTGTGCATTTTGAAATAAAAATAGTAAGCACTGATTGGTTGACATGCTCTATGCTCAATTATTGGCTGGCTTGGATAAAGCAATAATTAGCTGAAAGTGCTCTTTGCAAGCTCTTAGGCAAAATATATAGACAAAATTGTTCTGTGAAAGCACCTGAAATTTGCAGCTGGGGAAGATGTGAAAAAAATGACCCACTTGTTTAATGTCATCTTTTCTCACTTCTAATTCTCTGTAATATTAAATATTAGCAAGAGTTTGTTTCTAGCTAAGTCTATATGAATGTCAGCAACATATTTAAATTTTGCCTTTTTTAATAGAAAGTCCATATTATAAACACAAATGGGTGTCTTCATTTTTAAAAACAAATTTGTCGTGTAAAATGGAAACACAGGGCAAAATTCACTCTGCCTTGCTATCCTTATAGTAATGAATTTTCTCTTGTTTGTCGAAAAGATGACCCTGAACCACCCCCAAAAAAGTTTGTACAGGAAAAAAAACATGTACTTTAAATTTCAGTGAATCTAAACCAAGTCTCTGACAAATGACATGAACAAAAAAGCTTATCTTCTTTTCAGATAAATAGTGCAGTAGCATGAATTTTTGGATCCCACTGCATTTCAGTCAATAACTGAATATGAATTTAACACAAAATAATTCAGTGCACGGGTTTCCTTTACTGAAGAAATAATATAACATTAATTATTTCATTTATATAATACTAATTCAGGAAACACAGACTGTTCTTATTGGCTCCAAATAGTTAAACTTTATTCTTATTAGTTTCTGAATTTATTTATCTAAATGAAATAGAGCAGAGGGAAGTTTCCATGGTAACCAAAGAAGTTGGGACAATTTTATTTCTTCTTAATTGCTGCATATTTGTATACAAACAATGCAACCATATCTTTTCATTTCAGTCAAAGACTTTGAAGTTGCAAGAATAACTTGAATTTGAATCCTTTATTAAAAAGGAATTTAACCATAAGAGAGAAAAGAGATCACTGTAAAACTTCCCAAAAAAGCAGCTTTTAAGACATAAAAAACATTTTCTAATTGGAAATGCTGGGATGGTATACCACATATTAATGATTCTATCAATTGTATTCCAGAAATGCAATCCTGGAATTTTAATTGTGGAAAAATAATACCAAACTCAGAAACCACTTTCTGAAGTATAGGATGGTTTATTCCTGGTCTTTTGCTAAACCAAAATATATCATTTGTTATTGAATGACAAAGGTATTAAAATTATTTTCATTATTTCAAAGTGGAGAGATAAAAATTCACAAAAACTGAGCTCTCTGAACCAGTAGGAAATTTTTTTTTTTGAAACCCACCACTAACCTATATTTACACATACCCTTTGAATCTATTGAATGCAAAATAAGACTGATTTGTTGAGTTTTAAAGTATTATTTTAAATGTTACGCAAAACCAGTCTCTTTTTTTTCAAAAAATAATTTTTTTAAAAAGAATTTGAACAGGTTGATCAATAGTAAGTTGTGTTTCAGCCCCAGCCAGGTTTTGTTCATAATGTTACCGCCCGCCCCATCTTTCAGCTTAGGATAAGAGTGCTTTAATAAGCCCCAAGCAGTTCCAGTTCCTAATATTTAATTTAGAACTATCCCTTTATGTTTGAGAGACAGATGGAATGCATATGGTTGTGAAAGAGAAAAAAATACATAAATAGAAATAAAACAAATGAACAAAACTTGCCCGTTTCTGATTATCACAGTACATGTGGGCTGATGTGTGGTTAGGCTCAGCAGTTACAAAATTTGTGGCTTTTAATAGTTCTTCTTGCAGGAATATTTTATTATGTAATATTCATTTATCTGATTATTTCATCATTGTTTTAATCCTGTTTATGCATAGTCAGATCATTCAGTGTCAATTAATGATTGGCATAGTATATAGATCTGTAAAATCTTTCCTTGCTTCCTTTGTCTTCCTTTTTCTCTTTTCCCTGGCATCATCAGATTTTGGCTAAATGTGTGCCTAACAGATGCATCTAGTACAGATATAGTACTGTAATACGTAAATGCAAAACAAAATAATGATAATTTTGGAATCCAAGTAAAATAATAAAAGTTATATTAAGGTACCAAAGGCCTTTTTTTTTAAAATGTTACTTGTGATACATTTATTAAAAAAATAACACAATATATTTATAAACCTACTGATTTTAAAATGTGATGAGAATGTTCCAAAACATTTATAACAGTTTCCTTTCCTCTCCAGAAAATTGCAGATTTTCTAAAAACTTTGGATTTTTTTTTATTTTCTATCTTTCTACGGGGGAGGGAGGAATCTCAAGGCTTTGTCCATGTCACCATGCTAATTTATGCAAATAAAAAACAACTGGTGGTGTTAGACAAGCAGCATCAAACATTGGCATTTTATTTTTTTAAAGCCCTCTAGGCACAGATTAAAAAAAATTGGCTTCTACTTTTAATCTGTCACACAAACAAAAACCCAAGCGAGACCTCATTTCCTGATGTTTGAAATAGCCAATTATAGCAATTATAATCAATTCAAGATTGGCAGGCTTCCAAGAAGTTGTTGTCATATCAAATAGAACTAAATTTTTGAAAAAAATAGAAAAAATGTCACAGAAAATATTCAGCCAAATAATTAACTTTTTCTTTTGTTATCAACTGTCAGAAAGACTTCAGCATATAGATACCATAACTTTGAGGTATAACTTATTTTGTTTTGTGCAGATGATAAATATTGATGACAATATACTGTATATGCATTTTTGGTAATGCTGCAATTTTATATCTAAATGGCACCAGGTTTCAATATTTCTCTTGCAGGGAGATAATATTCTTTTTATGCTTATTGAATTTTATGCTTATTGAAATGCTTATTGAATTTCATCTTATTTGGAGGGAATTTCTTATTATTTTATTTGCTCTTGAATTTAATCAGTTATTAACTGGCACTAGAGTTTAAATAAGTTGAAATGAGATACTTAAACACATCTGTCTCTGACGATAATCTGTATTTCAGAATCTGGATGATTCGTGGTTTAATAGTTCTGTTCCACTTATATGCTCCCAAATCCTAGATTACACAAGAGTTCATGGTCCCAATGAAAGGACAAAATTAATAAGTAGTAGTTTTGTAAAATGACCTCATTTTCTTCTTCAGTAATTTTAGTTCATGTAATACATTTTCTTGTAACCCTGAGAACAAATATCTAAGTGCAATATCTTCAATGAGAATTATTTCATTTCAAACAGATACGCATGAAGCAAGTCTTAAAACAAGCACTCCAAACTAGATTATTTACTGATGATTTTTTTTTTTAGTTTTGAGACTTGATCTAGTAAATAAGAAAGCAGTCCAGTTTGACTGGGATCATTTTCAAGGGGACCCATATTGATTCAAGATTAAGGCAAAGTAATGTTCAGGAGTCCTTCACTTTGTTAGGGCTGTGCTTTCTGTATGGAGCTAAGGACCCAATATGTTTAATATTGGCATGAAATTAAACCAATCACCTTCTTTTTGGCAATAAGTCAACATATCTCTTTGATGAGTCTTGTCAGATTCTATATACATAATATTATCCAATTGATAACTGGTCAAAAGACAGTGATAATAGAAAGCCGGATGCCAGTGTGATGAGGTTTTCATTAGCTTCAGAGGAATCCATAGGAAGATCATCATTCTGTTTTTTTTAAAAAAATATTGTATGATGACATCATACAACACGACGAAATCAATGAATTTGCCTTCCCTGATTTGTCATTACTGTTTTGGGGTGTGTGGAAAGGCATATTTTAACTACTCCACAACTAATGAGAAGTCTGCACATTCACAGTGATAGTGAAAGGAAAATGAGGTTGTATATTCTCTATATTCTATCCAGAATGCTTGATGAGGTTTTCTTTCTTGCATCTGACAGAATTTCACTTCCAGTCTCAGCTGCTACCAATTGCTTTCATTATTTTAACTGAGATAAAGGAGATTGATGCTTGAAGAAGTATAAATAATTTAAAGATATAGAATAATGTTATGATCAGACTGTATTCTTTTACAGTACTTTATAGGTTTAAGGTTCCATCCATTGATTATTAACAAGGCTCAATGCTTTTTTAAAAATATTTTTTTTAAAATTGAAGTTCTATTCCTAGGTGATGGCTTATAGCATGGAAGACAGTGATAAAGTGTCCTACCACAGTCAGATGTTTTGATTTGAAACAGTGGGGTCGTTGGTGCTCTCTGAGCTTCATGGTTTTCTTGCAGATATCCTAAAGGTGCTTTTTCAGGAGGCAATTGGACTTTCTTGTTTTTTCTTTGAAGACGTTTTGCTTCTCATCCAAGAAGCTTCTTTAGCTCTGACAGGATAGTGGGGAATGGAAGGATTTATATTCTTTGCAGGCAACTGGTCATTTGCATAGTTTTAGAGGGTCAGTGAAGCATTTGAAAGTTTATTTTTTCCAGAGAAAAAAATTGCAGACTACAGGACCAGGAACAATACCCAGGTGACCCTGAGGACACAGATAAACTTCCAGTTGCCTCCTGAAAAGCACCTTTGGGACAACCATGACCTAGACTAGATGACTGAGAATCTCTACAGACTTTTCTTGCAGATGTTTCATTACCAAATTAAGTAACATCATTAGTATTTTCTGTAAGACTCATACAAAGTTTATTAAAGTTATTTGGATTAGTTCAATGTTTTTAATAAGTTGTGGGCCTTTTTGCTTATTTAATAAAAAGCAAGGTTAACTGTTATGAATAAGTAAATGAATGACTGAATGTTTATATGTGTGTATCTCTGTGTGTGACTGCATGCAGAAATTTGGTACCATTTCTCATCCATATTAGATACTTTTGTGAATGTCAGAAACTGATTTGCTTTTCTCTCTGTAGCATTTAAGACAACATAATTATAGAATTATGTATCTTAAGTAATTACTTAAGATAAGGTCTTCTGCAGTCACAACATAAGCCTAAGATTGAAAATCAGGCTTGTCAGATGTTACATCTTTTTCTATCCTGCTCTACAGAGTAGAGAGTTGTTCTGACAGAAAGCACTTGAAGAGACTAGAAGCATTTGAAAAGTGGTTTTACAGGTGGCTGTTACATGTAAGCTGGGTTGACAAAATCAGAAATGAGGTAATAAGCTGCCTTGGAAAGCCAAAGGAAATCATCAAAACCATTAAAAAGCGAAAGTTAGAATATTTCGGACATGTGATATGACACCCAGAAAAATATGACATACTTCACTTAATCCTCCAGGGAAAGATTGAAGGCAAATGAGGTCTAGGCAGAAGAAGAACATCATGGCTTCAAAATCTAAGGGACTGGTTTGGACAAAACTCAGAAGCTCTTTTTCATGCATCTGTTGATAAAAATAGGATCGCCAACATGATCGCCAACATCCAATGACGGATATGGCACAAGAAGAAGAAGAAGTAATTACTATAGTAATACCATTTACATTTTCATGTAGATTTATTAGAAAGTTCAATATGAAACAGTCACAACCAATAAGACTACACAATACACATGAATATAATCATTACTTAGTAATCTATGATTATATTCATGTGTATTGTGTAGTCTTATTGGTTAGTAAAGAAATGCTAACTTCAGAATCACATCATTCCACTTTTAATGCAGTACTATTCAGAGTGTATAAATATGCACTTAATTTTTGCTCAGTGTTTTATGCAGAATACATAAGATTCACTAAGTAGAAAAATTGTTTTTAAAAAATGTAATTAGCTAAGGATCCTTCAATATAATGCCTACTTAAAATTTTAAATCTCTGCACAATGGCAGATTTGAATTACAAATCTTATTTGTATACAGGGTTGTTAAATTCTTCCTAGGAGATGTCAATTTCCTTGTTTCATGTTAATTACTTCCAAGACAAAGGAAACAATGCTTATACAATACAAAAGTCATTCTTTGGTTTCCGGAGATGATGATGGATGGATGGAAGAAAGGGGTCAGGAAAACATAGGTTATTTAAAAAAGGAGAAAATTCAAGAAAACAAGTAGCTGTGTTGCAAAATAAAAAGAGAATAAAATAATTTTTTTTGAAAGATTTAGAATTGTAATATGGAAGAACATCATGTATTACATAATGATTTACCTAAGAAAAGCTAACTGATCCCTAAAAACCATACAATGTATAATGAAAGTTATTGGGTACCTGCTCAGTTTTAGCTATAAAGCATTGCATTGCAATTCCATTTGCTTTTCAATCTGAACTATAAAAGATTGATCAGTAGTCATTTTCTTAGAAATAAAAAGGATATGATAAAATATATGATTACTTCTAAGCCATGAATATTTCTTCTCATACTTCGTATTTTCTCTAGAAGAAAGGCACACTGATTGAAGACTGACCTTTTATTAGAGTAAATGGAAATGGGTAGGGAACTATTGCATTGACTGAATAATTTTTTCCAATTAAACTTAGTTCCTATCAAGCAATATTCGAAGAGATATGATGGCCTTGACCAGGGAGAAAGCCATTGCTGTTTTACTTTATCTGTGTCATCGAGATAATATTTTTTCATGCTGTTCTTGCCTGAAGCACATAACTTTCCTTCTGCTTATTTAGGCTGACAGTTTCTTTTCCTTAAACAGAGATATTTTTTTCCTTCCAGATTGCATTGTCTTACCCATTCCAAATGCAACTGTACAGCATTAAGTATGCAACGACTTGCAAAATTATGGCAAACTGGGCAATCTCTTAAGAAAGGTTGATGCAGGAGTGGGAACCTTTTTTCAAAATTATTAAACTCAACATGTGGGTTGGGATGAAGGCAGGAATATATGGATTAGAGTTAAATGGGAATGAGGATATTTTCTCATTTTGTCATTCATTTTACTTATTTTAATAGAGTTAAGTTATATTAAGATAGCTAGTTTGTAGTGATTAAGGTGCCAGGCTAGAAAAAGGAAAGTCGGGAGTTCTAATGCCACTTTAGACAAAAAGCCAGCTGGAAGAAAAAGACAAAGGAAAATCACTTCCAAAAATATTCCCAAGAATAAAATTTGACTCAACGGGCATAAAAGCTCATCATCCCCAACTTTCCTCAGATAAACTTGCAAATTAAGATTTTACAACTGAAAATTGTTAAAGTATAATTCTTTTATTTCTAGCATTTATAACATGTACATTAAAAACACCTTTATCAAAAAACTGCTGAAAATTATTTGGATATTAGAAGCAAGATGTTCACTCGCTTTTAATATGCAGAGCACTGCCTATTAAGGAGGAAAGGAGACTTTTTTCCTCTCTCAAAAGAAAAACCATGGCATAGTGCAAAATGTCAGTAAAATATTCATCAAATAGTACTGAAATTCACAAAGGGGTTGCCTCTGGTCATTCATATTTATATCAAAGCTACTTTCTTTCTGCTAAGGTATTGAGACTTTATTTCAGTTCACTTCATATCTGATCTAATAAAAGGAATATTTTCACAGAGAAAGAAATTGCTGGATCATTTAATTAACAAGTTAAAATATAATAATATTTTTTTCTCAAAACTAGAAATTGGCTACTCTCTCAGTGTTTGAGCTCTAAAATCTTATTTTGTATTCTTTTTTTCTCCCTCATGTCTAGGAAAAATATGCATTACACATGGAACCTTGCACTAGGAAAGCTGCACTGGAACAACACCCTACTTTTGCACCCAAGGTAAAATTATAGCAATAGCAATAGCACTGTATTTATATACCGCCTATCAGGGCTTGCAACCCTCTCTAAGCGGTTTACAAT
>JANHJO010005028.1:52499-64068 GCA_032468235.1 Pseudoxyrhopus heterurus | reverse complement strand
GAAGGAAGGAAGGAAGGAAGGAAGGAAGGAAGGAAGGAAGGAAGGAAGGAAGGAAGGAAGGAAGGAAGGAAATGGAAACGCTACGATTTCCAAAAACTAAACTAGCAGAATTAAATATCGCACAATAAAGATGCGCCTCGCCTGATACATTTGTTGTATTCCTATATCTGCCAGGCATGGTAACCGCCCTTTCTCCAAGCTCTACCTTTTGACATCGGCAGATAAGTTCCACTTTACCGGGCCCTCCTCTTCCCCACTCCCACCACCAGAAAATCCAAAATATTTGACATGAAATTCTGGGCTAGACGCATCCCTCGACATTGGAAACCTCAGGCAGCTCTAGAGAACTTCAAACTCGAAGCTCTTTACACCAATGCAGCCAAGTCGCTTCTTTGCACGGAATTAAAAATGCGAAACCAAGAAGGGTGGGAGGGCAGGTGCGAGAAGAGTCTTCCCCCCCCCCCCAATGACTTGAGCAAGGATGGGAAGCAATTGTAATCCCAGAAATGTGCAAAGTTGTTAATACTGCTAGTCACACCGTGTTTTTGAGTCACTCACAAAGTGACTTCTACCCCAGGGCTTCCACTAAATAGAATACTGTATCTGAAGAGATATCAGATATATGAGTGTTTTTCTCCATACATTTCTTTTTTTTTATCAAAACTTGTTAATGATGTCTGAGAAGAAAAAGGATACTGTATTTTTTTTAACACCTTACAGGTAGGGCTTACTTATGTGTCAAGATACATATATTTGGTATGATTATAAATTCAGCAAGGTGCCCTTAACTGAATGAAAGGGAAATCAACATCTTAAATTTGATGCTATGAGGGGTTGGGTTCAGATCTTAAGTTCCACAAAATGATGTTTTTACATTACAGGAACCAGAAACATGAGGACTAGCTGTCCTGAAGAAAAGGCACTCTGTGTATGTTCAGAGTTATCCTCATCACCGTGCAAGAACTAAATTCTTCTGAGGCTGAGTTTGGGTTTAGACCCAGTGTTAGAAAAAGCACTATTCTGGAGTTTTATGCTTTTTGAATTGCAAGTGGGTTTTTTTTTCCTCTATCATTATCCTACAAATAGAAGAGTCAAGGGAAATGTGGCATACATGGGAATATCTACTTACCTGGAATGAACAGAAGCTAAATAATAATATCAACAATAACAACAACTGAATTGCATGAATTGAATTGAACTGGATTGAATGGTAATGCTAAATCAGGAAAGTTTTCTGACATCAGACTGTTTTAACAATAGTATCAACAATATTACATTCTTCCTCCTTGCCCTACATTGTCCTACAGAAATATAACAAGCATAGAATAGCCAGGAGTGGAATTTACTGAGAAACTATGTGCTCCATTCAGAATTGGTACACAAAATAAATCCCTGGGCTAAGAATCCGTAGTTCTCAATATACCTGGCTGTGAATAACTGGGAGTAATTTTTCTCTTCTCTCTCTTTTTTTTCAAAGCCCCTTGCCCTTGAGGCCTATCCACTCTTGCTCCATATCCTGAAAACCACTTTGAAATTCTTTTGCTCTTCATTCTGGCCAGGCTCCCAGAATGCTAAATTGTTTTTGAGCTGGAAATATGGTCAGTAATCTTTTCCCTTGTGATAAGTGGAAAAGCCTTGAACTGCAAAAAATTTTTAAAGAAGCTCACTATAGAAAATGAACAGCATGTTCCAGAAGGATCATTCTCTGAAATAGGCCTTTGTAATGAGTGTACAGTAGTAGAATGAGAAGGTTTTGATACATACAAATCTATAAAGTAACATATCTTGCCAGCATCTTGATGGATAAAAGTATTGCAATAAAAATAGTAATGCATTACAGTATATATTCTGATGACGGAGGAAACATGGCAATCCTAGTACCGTAAGCTTAATGTCTCTAAAAGTATCTGCAGTGTTGTTTAAATATGCCCAAGTGCCAATAAATAATACACAATTACACAAATAATGGAACTAGATAATAGCCATCAATCAGTAATTATATTGCAGCTTATTTGCCAGCCTTCCCATGAGACAATGGTTGGGTTTATGTACAGTATAGTGCTAAACAATTACATCATTTGTTTGCTATTGGCTTAGTATGATATATGAAACTATCCATTCTGGATAATAAAAAAATGGTTTATGTTTACAACATTCATTAATGGAATGAACCCAGGTAATTTTATTTATTTATCAAATTTGGAAACTATCAATCTCACAAAACAATTCTGGGCAAACTAACTTTATTCAACACATTACAACCTAGTATGATGCGTAAATCTTATTTGGGGTAAAGGAAATACAATAACCAATATTTTTACACCAGAAATGTTTCTACAGATATATTGTCTTTACTGATTTATTACAAGTATATCTTGTGCTTCATCCAACAATTAAAAGTAGCTTAAATTGTTCTTTCCTTTACCTCTATATTATCCAGATATTAAAGCTATAAACCAAAGTAATGTGGGAGGTAATGGCTGAGCTTATAGGTTGCTAAGCCATGATGTGTAGGATATTTTGGTTTGTTTGTTTTGTATGGCTTTGGCTTACCATATAATATAAACCTTGCTTTAGATCTGAATTTTCCAAGTTCAAGTAAATTATTCAGACCTGCAGATGCTCTCTTGTGATGGCTGTACTGTACCTTTCAACATTTCCCTCTGTTGGTAACTCTCCCTAGGGTTGCCTTACCTTCTGTAGTACTGGTTGAAAATTAAAATCTTTCTTTCCAGTTTTTAAAGTAACAACTAAACCTGCAGCTCACATCATTTTAAAGAAGCAATTTCTTTTTGTATCAAATGCTGTAAAAGAGGGGAATAATTGGCTATAGAGAAAAGAAACAAAGTTCTTCCTTTTTATACTTGTTTACTTTATGTGTTGGGAAAGTATTTTTGGCAAAACCTAACCTCCCTGAACTTTGTGGGTGTTTCTTGCAATTTAAAAAGAACAAGTTTTTATTCACTTCAGTGTAGAATGTAAACTTTATCTGAAAAGACACTGTTGATTTCACTGATATTTTGAATTGATTATTTCGTAAGTGCCTTTGTCAGTTAATATATTCAACAATGAAACATTAGGTCCTGTACCATGATGTTAAAGTATGGGAATTAATCTCTTTAAATAAAAACAGTTAAACTCCTACCTATCAAATAGAGAGAAAAAACTTTATTTACGTATAAAAAAAGAATTTTATCAAACTTGTGAAATTTAATACCCTGTGGGATATTAATAAATCTAAGCATACAATTGTGCATTCTAAGCAAAGATGCAAGTTTAATTCAAAATAAATTCAATAAGCCTCAATGGGATTGTGCTGTTACTTTATACTTTAAAATGAAAGAAACAAAAAAAGGCACAGGAGGGAAAATGTGTGTAGGTTCATAATGCTGAATCAGAACACAAGCAAGCCAAAGTGATGAACTCATTTATTTTTCCCTTGAGGAATCAAATAAGAGACGGGAAGTCATTGACTCATAAATAAGATCATTCATTCCACAAATGTAAACAGCATGTATTGTGCCAGAAAATATTTCCGTAGTCCTTTGCCTTCTGAAAAAATGTAAAGCAAATAATTTTCTGGAATTATAACTAAAAAAAATACCCTTTACAATAATGGAAATCAGAATGTTATATGACCAATACAATAGTTGTGATCTACACAGAAATCGTAAGTCACTGGTAATTTTGTTATTAAACAATTGACATTTTTACATTTATATTACATTCTAAAAGTAATAAAAACAAGTAATTATTTAAAAAGGAAAACAACAAAAATTGAGAAGAGAGAATTGATCATCTTTAGCTTATATCAGCAAAATTAGTTTAGATTTTATTTTTAATCATCATAAACAATAACATTTCAGAAAGATTTTGCCATATTATTCATGGTCATTTATTTGATTTAATATATAGTTGTAATAACATATTAAAATTTATTAAAATTAATTTTTAAAAATATAAAAATATAAAATTATATATCATATATTAAAATAGCTTATAGATTTTAGCTACTATGCTTTGTTTAAATTATATAAAATGTGTTTTAATATTGTGTGAATTGCCAGATAAAGTAAAATGCATTTTTTTAAAAAATATTAGTTGAACCAGAAGCATAATGCTTTATAACATAATACTATACATTTCTAATTAAATAAAGCCCATTTATCTGGCTTGAACCCATTAAGTATGTATGATTGCTACCTTATATCTTTAACTTATTTCTTAACTTCTTATGAATCACTAAGATGTTCTATGAATTGTTCCTATAACAGATTTCTTTATTCAAAAAAGGGAAAGATGATTTGCATTTAAACAGTATGGTGTACAATTCATTCATTCATGAATTTCTGTATTATTGCAATATAAATTAGTTCATGTAAACTTGATATTTTACAATCAGAATTGGGATTAATTTTTTCTTGATATCATGAATGTACAATTTTGCAAATATTGCACTCATCATAACTTTGTAATATACATAAAGACATAATCTTATGCTAAATATTGAAGTAATCAAAACATACTTATTTGACAATTAAAATACTTTTAATTTGTACAATACATGTAAATTTATGTATATTAACACTTAAAATCTTATTGAATATTTCCTTTTTTTTCAAAGCCTAAATATGGCAGACTTCCTAGAGCCAGAAAGGATAATAAACTGGAAGGAAAGATGCATGGTTATGGAATCTCAACTAATGAAATTTCGCCTTCAAGCCAGCAAAATTAGAGAACTGCTTGCAGAGAAGGTAAGTCTTAGAAAGTCCAATATAATTTATTGGATAGTTCAGCATCATAGATCGCTTAATAGATACCTATTGACTAATTACATTTGCTTAAATACCGGTATATACCTTTTGATTAATTAGCTTAATCTGGCAATAGTGGTCAGTAGACATGATGCATATCCATCGTAGGAAAATATACATGTGTCTAAAAATGCTATCTATTTTTCAAAGTTATGAGCTGCCACAACCATTCAGAAGGTACTCAGCCAAGGTCTTCTTGAAATATCCACACATGCCCAGAAATCTAATGTTGTGATAGTTCATCCCTGCTTAGTTATGTTTTACCCAGCCAAGTGCTATTTAGCCTCAAGATGAAAGTCAACAACCATGCAACACTTAAAATCTGGGGGGAAATAACATTCCCAGCAATATTTATATGCCATCATACATTTGTACATAAAGTACAAGCAAGGGTGGATAAAAGAATCTAAGATAATCCCCAATATAAAAATATATCCTTTTCTTATTTCAAATTAATCATTGTTGGAAGGCAAATAGATTGCCTTCTTCACTAAAGAATAGTGTTTGAACATGCTTCCCTTGTGCCCTTTTGAATAGCCAAGTATTAATTGGGATACACATTTTATAGAAGTTACATAAATTGTTTATTAAATCAAGGAGACTGGACATATGGGTGGTGAGTCAGTAATCTTGAAAGCAAAGAGATTGATGATTCATTGCCCTTTTGTAGTACCTGCAGTATTTTTCCTTTCTGTGGAATCTGGATATTATGGAGATGGAATATATGCAAATGATAAATCTGACTCATCAGTTACATATATAGCAAGAACACAGAACATCAGTGTGTGTAAAGACTTTTTAAGAAGATGCACGTAAAAATGCAGAGCACATTCTGGCACAACTGGTTATATCTACATTTTCAGTATAATTAGAGTTGGATTTGATTATTACAAATTGGTTACCCTGACAGGGCACACTTAAACTATATATTATATGTTTGCAAATAATCACTATATTTACTTTAAACCAACTTTTTATAGAGAAAAGGACATGAATTTGCAATAACTGTTTGGAGAAACATGTTTGGAAAATATGTATTGTTGCAAGATAAGTGTAAATGTTAGGTTCTAATATGAAATGAGGTAAGATTATTCTTGTGAATAAACATATTCATTAAGAAAAAAGGAATGAAAGGAAGTAAATAAGAGTTGCAGGTCAAGCATCGAATGTTTAGATGTGAAAGGAGAAAAAGAAGATGTACCACATCTGTATTCTACATACAGAACTTTGCTGAATTAACTTTGAATGTTATTCAATGTTGGTGATAGCATAGTATCCATTACTTGAGACAGCATCCTTGTTTAGTGGGCAGGACATATATGTTAACAGAGCTCTATCCTCCAATGAAAGCAATACAGAGACTACCAGAGGATCAGCAAGATTTTTTTCACCTGAGGTAATGCAATGAATTGAATTAGTTGTAGGGGTGGTGCTACAGAATTGAAATAAGTGGGCAGCGTCAATTTGTAATAAATGTGATTCTTTTGAAACAATAAAAAGTTTCAAATAGTTTACTTATTCATGAACAGTGTGGTTGTTCATTAGGATTTGTTCAATATATCCTGTTCCATAGAAAGGGTTTTATGTAATCATTTGAACTACAGTCGTGGTCTATTACTGTTCCCGTCTGATGGGATTATTGGGGAGAATTGCTGCTGTAACAATGGGCCATAGAAACCCAGCAAAAGATTACAAAGAAAGTAATAAAGCTTCCATATAACTTCAAAAATATTTATTACAAGACCAAAGGAAACTCATGATCTGCCCACATATAGATTAAATTTATTTAAAAAAAATATTGAGAAAATAAGCCTTTTGTTGGCTACTCATTAAACTGAATAAGCTGATTAAGGCTGTAAAAATGCATCTAAGGTAATCACTTTACATTTAGTCAAATCTAAATCAGACACTGTTGGCTTTAGAATATTACCATTTTCTTAATTCAGGACAAACAGGCATAAAAACATTAATTAAGAGTTTCTTCAAAATAAGTATACACATTAAAACAAAATTCTTATGATTTTATCTCTGTTACCCTTTTTGTCATTTGCAATCTAATTTTTGCACAACAACTATGTTTTCTTTGAAAGAAAGGTAATATTCTCCATTTATTTATTCATATATTTATGTTTATGCTATCCAGGTTATTCCTATTAAGCAGTTTAATACATATATTTTCCTAAATTGTCAGGAATGGAATATGAACATCTGATAATCTGGAGAGGTGTAAAAACTAAGTGAATGCCTTATGTCACAAGCACTCTCTTCTCTCCTTTTCCACTTGGCAAACTATTATGCTTCACAGTTTTGACATGTAAGGTATTTAATAATACACCATTGTGGCCCTGAGAATGTGGGAGCAGGGAACAGGAAGAGACAAAGAAATATAAATTAATAGTAGGTCATGGCAACTGGATCTTTTTTTTCATTTTGTCATATCAGAGCATACTTTACAAAATAAAATGCAAAGGAAAAGATTTCTTAAATATCTAAGCAGAAGTTATGACTTTTTAAATGGGAGAATTTAGGGTAGAATTTAGAAAATAGTTTTACTATAACTTGTTCAGATTGTTCATGGAGTTCAAATCGCTTCATTTTATTAATGTTGAATTTCATCCAAAGTGTTACAGATAAAAAGAAAATATTCTGCTTAAGGAAATGTTAGAATTGACATTTGGCACTTAACAATAGAAATATACATCATTTGTGCATATTAATAATAAATATTTTTACAATTCATCAACCACATACGATAGTAAAATGGCAGCACCATCTTTTATGTTGTTGTATTGCTGACATGAGTAAATAATAATTTGGGTTTAGCTATCCTAGGTGTTTCGGATTTTCAGCTTTCATCAACCAAATATAGAATGGGTAGAGTCAAGAGTTTGGGGAATTTGGCTCCAAAATATCAGAGGCATAGATTGCTTACTAGGGCTAAACATCAGAACAGATAACAAGCATGCAAAGTTCTTTAGTGTTCAAATGTAAAGAAGCAACCCATGAGGGAATGCTCAAGAAGTTCAACGCAGACAACAAACAATTTATAGTAAAAAATTTCTTTAGCAATTTTATCTACTTTTGCTACACCAAGCACAATTAATAAATTCTAACATGAAGAGAAGTATAGTTTATATAAGGGATCAGAAACAGTATTTATTTGTCAACCAAAGTTGAATAAGATTTGACTTCCAGGGGAAGCATGGAGAATTAAAGATGTCTCCACAAAAGCAGATCTGATGACTATGGCAAAGATCAAGAACTGGTGAGGAAACTAGTTCTTCAGAACCTCTCCAGGTAAGGAGAGGATGGGAGACTTCTGGACAGCAGTATTCTGCTGGTTTGAGCACCAGGAAATGAAGAAATTAACCATTTCCTCATAACCACAATGGAGCCTTTTAAAGGACAGTAGATTTGCAAGCCTCACTTTCAGAAATTACCTATTAACTATTTTAAAATTATCAGAGGCTTTCAGAAGGACAAGTTTGAAAAGTCACCAGCTGAGTTTAGCTTTAGCTGTGAACAAAAGAAAAAGTAATTACAAGCTTTAAAAGTTAAAGAAACTGTAAATTCAAATTTAGCAAAAAGCTAAAGATTTTGATCTAAGGAAATTACAAATGGATTAAGGATCCATTAAACTTGGAATATTGACATTTACTATAAGATTTTGGAATTAATTATACATAAATAGCTTCTCATGGAAAACAGACTTAGTTTGTCTATCTTGGCTTTTAACAAATATAAACAATTTTATGATTTTAAAAACATAAGGGGACTAGATTCTAAGTAGAAGGAAAAAATACAAGGCCAGTTTTTGGGGGGCAGTTAGCTGGGATTTACAAAATAACACAAAATGTTCTAACCTTGGAAATATTAAATTATATCTTTGGAGAATGAAGCAAGAAATATTGTAGCTACAATATCAACTGTCAGTAATAATGCCTGAGTCTATGGATAAAATATGCCCAAAGCTGTCAATGAGGGAATGACAGATGTTGTGCAAATTTTGTCTGACAAGAGAGAGAAAGTACCAAAAGAAGAAGTACAAATGACAGACCAAGAGAATGAGTTGGAAAATGACTTTTTATTGGATATATAAAAGAAACTGGCTGAGATGTTAAAAATTTAAAGGGAAATGCAAATGAAAAACCAAGAGAATGACCTGGGAAAAATCTTATTGAAGCTACAAAAGGTTTGTTGGACCCTTGAAAAATTCTGAGCAATAGGATAAGGAAAAATTAAAAAGAAATCAAATCCTATGATAGTATTTGAATGACCTTAACTTAAAAACTGTTAGAAATAAAAAAAGAAAGGAATATAAAATTGTTTTATTTGATCAAGGTTAAAAGAAGACATTTATTTTCAAAGTTCTGGCAGCCTTTTTTGCTGACACGAGAATTGAAAAGTTGATGTTTTATGGATTTGCTTATAATAGTAGATGGGGTATGGGTTGAAGAGCAAATTCTTTCTAACCTTATAGCCAGTAAATTTGTCTATACTTGTAACGAAGATTGGAAGTCATGTCTGTTTTATAAAATATTCTTTTTCTCTTTTTATTTTTTCCTGCGCTTTTTTATTCTTTCTTTTTTTTAAAGTTTAGTTTGTGTTAGTTTTTTACAATTTTAATCAAAATCCTTAATAAAAAGTTATATATAAAGTTGAATAGGATTTTAGATGTTGCCAGAAGAGGATTAATAGTAGAATAGATGCATGGGAAGATAATAATCTCTAGTAATGCTTCTAGTTTTAAACGGTAGCATCATCAGAAAGGCATACATTGTATAGCCTCTTGCACCTATCCAATATGCAGGTAACTCTCATTCATAGTTATAATGGTGATGAAAAAGTAAATCTACAACCAATCCTTGCATTTATGACTTTGACAGGTCTGTAAAGCAAAGGAAGGCTGAAGTAAGATTTAAAAAGCACAGTCACAATTTCACTTAGCAATCACTTTGCTTAATAACCAAGTTGTCAGTCAAAGTTATGGCCACTAAATAAATACTATCCATATATTACTGGCCATACCCTCATAGCTGGGTTATCATAAACCTACAGAAGAAGCCATAATTTCTGTTAGTATATTGGAATGGAGTGGATTTTGTAAAGCTAAAGATTAGATTATTCTTTTGTTTTGCATTGTATAATGCTTGTAGGAATTAAGATAAATTAGAAAACAGCAGAAAGGAATGGCCTTTAGAAATAATTCTTTTAACAACAGTATTCAGGGATGAAAATAGCTTGCATATGTGACTTTCATGGACTTTGTTTTTAAACTGCTAGTAATATTAATGTGTATCAGCTGGGTTGGATATGTTAAGTTTATTTCTCAGTTGATTTTTGTATAATTTTGTTTAATTGTTTTAGAATAACATTTACTTTGATGACTTACGATCTAAATAACAAATATGGATGCAATCAAAAAGACAGCATCTCAGCATTCCTTCTCCCTCAAACTTACATTTCATATTTTTTTTGCAATTTATTTTAGTTAGCATCAGATTATCTTTTCTCATTGAGAACAATTTGGCATTGAAGGAGAACAATATCACTTATTCACCACATGAAAACTGGAAAAGTGGTGGGTTAAAATGATATTTCTGTCTTTTAAAGGAGAAGACTCAAAATAGCAGAAGAAAGGCATCTATTGTAAGGCAGGGGTTGAAGACAAATGAGAGAATGGACATATTTATACTATATTGCTAACTATAGGAAAGAACTTATGTCTAAATTTAGAGAAAAATGTTTGCTTAATAATTAGCGGGTATGCTGGAATAGTTGAACTTTGGCATATTTTCCTCTGCTTTTTGGAAATCTGTTTTGCGTGTGTAATACTGTACATGCATTGTCCATAAACATAAATAGCTGAACCCACTTATATTCTGCTGCTTTAGCTGCTAATGATCAAATCTGTGCACAACACTTATATCACATCCTGCCTGTCTCTAACTAATTTTATTTCATAAGTCTTTAAACCAATTTAAGGGCACATTATAAAAATATGCTATTGGACATTTCTTCAAATGTTATTCTATCTTAAGTCCCCTGCAGGACTTGTAAATTACTGCCGACTTGACTGCCCTTGATTTGTATGGATTTCCATCTATCAGTTAAGCAGGGAAGTTTATTGGTTCAATTCTTTTGGGTCATAAATGATTGATAATAGTCATATGCTTGGTATTTTCTATTGTAATTTTTGTATTGTGATCAGGGACATTATTGCAAAGCTTAGGAAAACAAATTGGCAAGAATTGTTATAGATCACAATAGAGAAAATATTTTCTTGCCCAAGAATATTTTGGCTGATTTTATAATATTCTACTGATTTCCAGTTGAAGAAAAATATACAAAATAAACTTGCGCAGTGCTTCAGATTGATTGCAAAAAGGTGTTTTGGACAGGGTGCATTTGATTTAAATCAAGTCAATTTAAATCATGATTTAAATCACTAGTAAAAAGGCTTGATTTAAATAAACTTGATGACAGCAACTGTCATCTCTGTCCCGCAGCGGCTCCTCCTCTGACCCGCTGTTGACTCACCGACAGTCCCATTCACCTTAATGGGATAGCTGGTGATGCAGCAGGGACACAACAAGGTGAGGGACATGGCCGGCAGCAGGTGAGTGGATGCCCGTTAACAGGTGCTGCCATGATGGATCTGAAATGACAGATGCTCTTTAAATGTAAGGACTCGTTCTCCATTTCATGCAGAATGAACTAAATTATTAATGTATCTTAAATAGAAAACTATATTT
>JANHJO010005024.1:63863-79526 GCA_032468235.1 Pseudoxyrhopus heterurus | reverse complement strand
TCCTTCCTTCCTTCCTTCCTTCCGTCCTTCCTTCCTTCCTTCCTTCCTTCCTTCCTTCCTTCCTTCCTTCCTTTCTTCCTTCCTTCCTTCCTTTTTCCCTTTTCTTCTTTTTCCTTCCCTCTTCATTCTCCTTTCTTCTTCCATCCCCTCTTTCCTTTTTTCCCTTTCTTGCTCTCTTCCCATCTTCCTTCTTTTTCTTTCCTCTTTCCCTTTCTCTTTTCTCTGGCCCTTCTTGGGTACTCAAATGCAAAAGGGGAAGCATGTCTCTTTTTGTTTTGTTTTTACTTTGTTTTGCAGAGCTGGCCTCCGAACTCCATTTTCTCTGGCAGAGGGCTGCAGGAGGCCATTGTGGCTGAAAACTGAGCCTGGGAGGGCTGTGTGTGGCTCTCCAGAGATCCATTTTCACTGGCAGAAGCACCGTGGGCCAGTCCTTCGCTGCTTCCAGGGTGGGCAGTGAAGCAGTCCTTCGCTGCTTCCCTGCGGGCTGGATTTAAGCACCCCATGGGCCGCATCCTTGAGTTTGACACCCCTGGTATAGATGTTCTACATGAATGAAGACCGTGACATCTAATGGAGTATCTGCCAGGTTTACATACCTATTTCTTTCTGGTAATACATAGCAATGGATAATCTCATGAGGATGATACATCTTGCCAGAAGTTGCTATTTTGTGACTTAAGACAGGGCATGCCCAGTCCAGATGTGTCTGCTGTGAAGTTTATGGAATGACTCTGGGATAGATAGTATTTCACATTTTATAAGGTTGTTGTGTGGAAAATAGGAGTTGGAGCAGGAGCTAGAGTCTCAGTTCCTTGTAGAAAGATATAATATAAATCAATACAGGAACAGTGAAGGAATTAGTATTTCAATTTTACCAATAACAAAACATGTTTAATATGCAGAATCAGTCACAAACTTTTTGCTTTGGGGGGAAATGGCCAAATTGACTCCAATTGTCTGCTCACTTGCAGAAAATGGTTAGATTAGTCACACTCTCCTTCAGCATTGGCACTTTGTTGTTCTTGTTTTTTTTTCATGTATGTGTTTACAATGTGTAATGACCCGAATTCAGCAAAGGAGATTGGAATTCTTTTTGTACATTTGGGAAATGTTAGGTCTGACTTTTGCTTTCAAATGGCTTATGGAAGGAATGCTTTGAAACAAGCTCCTGCCTCGGGTGTGTATGTGTGTTATTTGGCCTTTTCTTTCCCTGCTTTTTGTTCTACAAAGCCTGCTGGTGCCCATTCCGCCATCTCTTTGTCTCATTTAGAATTTATTCACCTATTTCCTCGCTGAGTAGAAAAAGCAAAACAGGAAAGCTACTGATTGATTTCACTCTTGGAAAGTCCCTGTCATCATGTTTGATGACTTCATTGCAAAAATGAAATAGGCATGGGAGATGCAATGTTTTCAAAACAATTTGGAGCAGAAGGAGGAGAATGCAGGCAGTAGGCTGGCGGTGCCAGGAGACGTTGATGGCCTTTATTTATCAATTCCCATGTTCTGCTAGGTTTTCTGCAGGCTGCAGAGAAAGCAATATTGTTATGATTCTTATTAGCTTTTATTTTATAAAGCCTGAGCTACATTCTTCGGGGGCTTCAGACGGAACTGCAAATCACAGTCATTCCTGTCTGTCTTGGTACCTTATCTCCACCCTAATGGATCACGTATCTCAGGAAAAAAAAGAAGGAAAAGAATAATATCAGGTTTGGTTGCATCAAAGCACTAAAAGTAGTTATTTTAGGAACTGTGGCAGTTTCACAGTCATTAACTCCAAAATCTTTTTTTGTATGTATGGTGAAATGCATGTATTGGCCACAATGTCTATATCACAATGTTTGACAAAAGTAGTATCAAGGTAAATACTGATGCACATTGAACCGGTTTATGCTTAGTTTCACTCTAAAGCAACAGCATGTGATTGAAGCATATACAAATTCTAACATATAGATGTTCTGTTCACACTATGCATTGTGTTATACATTTATCAGGAACTAATATTACCGTTAGAGCA
The DNA here is from genome assembly GCA_032468235.1 of Pseudoxyrhopus heterurus. NCBI lineage: Eukaryota > Metazoa > Chordata > Lepidosauria > Squamata > Pseudoxyrhopus > Pseudoxyrhopus heterurus. The sequence continues at coordinate 77,512 of JANHJO010005024.1, read as the reverse complement.
CACATAGATATTCTCTAGTTTGATAAATGCATGATAATTTCTTAATTGATCAGGCTGGCACAATTTGTGAATAATAACATGAATAAATCCGAAAAGATATTCATAGCAGCCCTCCTGTGTTTCAACAAATATCCTTTGTTTGCTATCTCTGAGAACTGAAAAAGGAGTGGAATTAAATATTTCCCAGGCCAGGATGCTGATGTTGGTATGCAGCGGGTTAGAGAAATAGTAAGCATTGCTTATTATTTGTATATATGCTAGATTGAGGACATTAGATTTTTGCTGCCAAAAAGAAGGACAAAAAGAAATTTCCTAATACTGAGAACAATCAGTGGAACAGCTTGACTCCAGAAGTTGTGGGTCTCCATCACTGGAGGTTTTTAAGAAGACAGGCATTTTTCCGGAGTAGTGTAGCATCTCCTGCTTGAGAAGCAGGTTGGACTAGAAGACCTCCAAGGCCCTTTCCAACTCTGTTACTCTGTTAAATAACTGAACCACTTTATCTGGGCTGAAAACCAAAGTTATCCCATGAATTGCCCGATTGTACTTTAATGCAAATAGGCTGAAAATTGGGGCTGTTTGCATTTATATTTTTAGTAGTTCAGCAAAAACTAAGATACATTTTGTGAAGAGCTGGAACATGATTTAGGCTGAATTATATGACCCAATAATGAAATCATATCTTTACTCTTATTAATGCAGGATTATACATCATTCTTTATTATACTTTTATGTAACATTTCCTGATGATTTTTTACAAAGGAGAACTGTGCCTGCAATGACTATTTGGTTATGAAGTTTAAACCTTAGAAGCAGAAGATTCAACAATATACACTGTTATGTATTTCTTTTATTTATGCTGGAGAGTACAGTACAACCTGTTAAAACAATTAAAGCTTTCGTGCAAGTTGTGTATCAAAGCTACTATGTTGTTGTTCAGGAATCTTCCTGTTATGTTCCTACACCATAAAGAATATGTCTCCATTATGCTACTCTATATCCTAATCAGATATAATCTACTTGTGCTTCTTTACATATGTGTATTTGTGTTTAAGGTGCCCTTGGTTAAATTTCTACATATCATCTGCATATAATTACAAACTTAGTTCAGGGCTTGCCTGGAAATTGTAACCTATGGATGAATAAAATGATTGTTTAAACCCAATTGTTGGTTTTATTTTGCCATTATAATTTCAATAAGTCATCTCTTTTTGGGAGAGTGGGACAAAGTTCCTTTTTACCTTATTCACAAGGAAAACAGTCCTTTTTTGCAATTCCATAACATTTTTTTTTGTTTATTTCATGGTCTGGTAGGATGCCAGCTTTTGCTTTTGAATAAAACATTGTCTTCAAAGCCCTGCAGATATTTAGAGAATTAATTGGTTTAGTCACATAATTCTGGAATGAACATTAGATTGATGTGCAAAGGTATCTTAATGTTTTCCCACATATTTTGCCAGAAATATGAGGAAAATGTTGTTATCAAACAGTCCATGTGGTAAGAAATCCAGCAATTTGCTTGAGATGAGCCTGAATTAACAGCTACTGTAGAGAATAAGAGAAAGCTCCTAATTTTAAAAAAAAAGAAAACAGTAGTAATAAGCTGTTTTTTTTTTCCTTCAGTGGAGTGAGGTATCCTTGTATTTCCTAAACTATAAAGCAGGTACAAAAAATGTGTGGCTGAATGTTCTGTCTTTTTATGTACAACTGTCTATCTAACAGTGCCCATCATTGAATTCAATGCCACAGGAAGACTTTATGAGGGATTGATGTCCCTGATATGAAGGTGTGCAGCTTTTGAGAAATTGTTGGGAAATTTCTTTCCCTTGAAAAATATTGACAAAACATACATCCAATTTGAAAAGCTATTTTGAAAAGCTATTTGTATCCAACTATAGTCTGAATATTAGTAGTAGTACTGCTTACTACCCAGAGTGCTTTGGAAGATTGTTGGCCATATACATATGGAAAGAAAGAAGAAAAAATGAAATCAAGAAAGTAAGAGGAAGGAAGGAAGGAAGGAAGGAAGGAAGGAAGGAAGGAAGGAAGGATTTCCTTCATTCCTGCAAATGGGTACAACAGCCAAGGATCAAAAAAAATCAGATTGGAAGCTTGAACTGGGGGAACAAAGCCTCTCTCCTTTTTATATGTGTTTCATGTATGATGCATAGAGGGATGACTTTGACTGGCATTGTGTCTTTTGTGACAACTCTGTATATGCCTCTAACAATAGTAACAACTATATTAACAACCTGGCTATTTACCCATAATTCCAGGGCGTTCTGCAGGACTGCAATACCTTTGAAAAACTGATAATTTTTCGACAGATTCCTGCCAAAGTAGTCTTTGTCTAGGGTGAAATTGAAATAAAAATGTCAGATATTTTCATATTTTTTAAATGAAGAGAATATTGGATTTTGCCTCACTTTTCATCCTTCTTTCAGTTTTTGAATTGTGAAATATTTTCATATATTGATAATTGCCCCACTTGTTAAATTCTCATTACCTTATTTATTTATTTGTATCCCATCTTTATTATTTTTATAAATAATTTATGATGGTGAATATATCCAACACACATTTTCCTCTTATTTTCCCTGCAACCACAACTCTATGAGGTAAGTTGTGCTAAGATTGACTCGCTCAAGGTGATTCAATTGGCTTTCATGACTAAGGCAGGATTAGAATTCATGGTCTCCCTCTTTCTAGCCTAGTTCATTAACCATTAGACCAAACTTGCTGTCATTATTGCATTGTTTCAAAAAGATAGCTAATCTATAAAAATGAAGCCCCTTCCCAGTTTCCCCAATGCAGTTAAATACATTGTATTTTTACAGAACAGATTCTGAATTGCAGAACCTCAGCTATGCAATACACAAAATATATGAACACTGTAGACTTTTCAATGTAATCCTACAAGGTGAATAGTAAATGCTATTATATGGATCCTTCAGAATGAAACACCTTTCTTCCATAAAGGTAGTTGGAATAGAAGTCCATAGGTTTATGTTGAGCATGCCAGTTATCTGATTATTATGTATAAGACCTGGTGACTCCTGTGTATTAATATGGAAATATGGATGAATGCTCATGTCCAGCAGTGATTTACTGCTTTAGTAACTACATTTGATAACATAAATTAATCTTAGCCACCTTGTTCCAATTATGTTTTTCTTTTCAGATATATGTTTTGTTACACAGGTTCTCATATCCCTATAAATATATGGAAGCTAAAGTGCAACACAAATTCACTTATAAAATGGGACATTTTCTCTGGGCCCAAGGGCTTTTATCTTCTATACATGAACTTGTACTGCAAAATTTATTTTGTACACTCAATTGGAAAAGTACATTTATCGTGACAAGAGAACCCAGGAGGGTTTCCATGGAATCAAGATTGGAGGTACTTCTAAATTACTAATCTACATCCACTTTTGGCATGCATAATTAGAATATTGGCCATACAATCTGTGTAAAGAGGATAAATTATCTATATATATCAGGATATGATTTATGTAAAGGAAGCCAACATAAAATATTGGCAGAAAATAACAACATTTTACTTTAGTAAATAGGATACAGATCTATTTTTCTTTCAAGCCAAGGTTCACCAAATATGAAAAGTAGGGACTGTTACTAAAATCTGTAGCTTGGGTTCCATAATACAATTAACCTTAAACTGGGTTAATAAAACATAATTGCTTTATTTATATAACATGCTGCACCCAAACAAATTGTTGGTTTTACAAGATTGCTTAGTTTCCACATTATACCAAGACAATGACTGTATTCTTACAACATGCTGAACTATGAATTACTCAGTCCCTTTCTAACTGTTCCTAGTGTATAATTCAAACTAGCCTTAAATTCCATTTCTCTCAAATGAGATAGTAACCCACTATTCTTTCTTTTACTGGGTAGCTTCTCAATACTATGTTAGCCTTTAGATGCTCATATCCAAATTATATTATTTAAAAAGAGTTATTAGAAATGTAATACATACATTTTTGTAGAACATTAAAGTGGCAATGCTTCTTGGTTAAGTACAGAGGGAAAACTGAGGTTAATGCGATTTGCAATGTTCTTCTATGGTAAGACAAAATGAACTTCTATGGTGACATAACCAAACTAAAAAAATGACTATAATGTAATAAATCTTATTAGAGTTGTAGAAGCCAGATAATAATCCAGATTAAAAGATATAAATACAATGCAGAGACTATTTATACAAAGTAATGTAAGAGGCTGAATGAGAATAGTATTCATAAAAGGAATGGGAACATCACCAAAATAAGATGTATTGTAGATGTGTTTTGTAAAAAGCAAAATACATCCATATGTATCTTGGAAGTAAGACTTCCAGAACTCACTTGTAAAAATCTAAACAGCAGGAAATACAGCATGCTGCAGAAAACTAGTCAAATCATCCATATTTTTTAGCAGTTCAGATTTGGAAAAGCCAAAGGGAAATGTGAAAAGAAGATGTCTGGTCAGGAGATTAGGAAGCAAGAAGACACACTATTCTTTACATTACACACTTGTATAGATAGAAGAAAACCAAGGCAGAAATGATACTGAATACAGCATTTCTTTACTCTGAGGTGACACTAAATTTAGATGTTTTAGTGTAAACCAGTTTGTTGTCAATAAGGGTATCAGTAATTGCTAATTATTTATTAACTTTCAGACATGGCATGATTTAGTTAAGAGCTGCTGGGTAGTGCAACAGTGGGAAGAAGGTAGAGCCTTCCATATTTAAAAGGAGGAAAAGATCAGCATCTTTTCCAATGTAGAAGCCTGATATTGAACTATCTGATTCTTTAGTCAGATCCAAAGGATTTTGTAAACAAAGCCAAAGTGGTAGAAAATCTTATTAATATTCTTTTAATTTTCTGGATAATTCCTATTGATCCTTCATAATAACAGTGGAGTTTTCTCTGAAGGAAATAATTTCTAATGTCAGTACAGCATCATTTCAGTGGCAGTGTTGGCATTGTATCCAAAAATATGTCCTAGAAAGGAGAAGGGGGAAGCAAGGCGGCAGATGATGGGATGAATACCGTTATATCAATTATGTACAGGTTGGAACTGGCATTAAAATACTTACTTTGTCATTTTGGCATGTGAATAGCAGAGAAGACCAAAGAGGCATCAAATAACATGAAGGTAACATTTTTAAAAAGAAAACGTAGAACATTTTGTCATATGTGCATATGTCATTTGTTTACTGGTGTCCGATTCTTTGTTTATTTCAACACTCAGAGTGCCTTATTGTCATTTTAAAAATGGAAAATCAGATCAGTCAGATCAAATGGAAAATCAGATCAAAATAAATAGAATTAAGATCAATACCAACATTAAAACTAACAATTAGAATAATAATTTATTTCTTATAACAATTCAAGGCATTGTGAAAGAGATGTACTTTTACTATCTTTCTAAATACTGAGAGTTGGAGGCAGACACATCTTTTTAAGGGGTAAACTCCATAGCTTATGAGTCATAGAAGAGACTTTCTAAATTGTCAGATATTCTGGAAGAGTGATATCCCCAGAAAGGCTTTCCCTCCAATGTGAATTGCCAGGCCAGTTCATAGTGGATGGACAGTTCTACAGAAAATCAGGCTTAAGATCTATATGGCTTTAAGATTAAATTCTCTCTAATTGGAAATTTGTAGCCAGTATAGGCATTATGTTTTTTTTCTCTTTGTCCCATCAACAGCTTGGATATCATATGTAGATCTTGTACTTTTTGAGGAAAGCCCAATATAAAGTACTTACACTGAAGTAGCTGAGAATGGATTGTAACTAATGTGTGAATAACTGTTACTAAGTCTGATCAGCTCAGGATGACTGATAGTGTACCATTAATTATGTAACTGTGTTCTTTACCACAGCTGCCACCAGCAAATGAAGGGACTGCTGAGAATCAAGGAGCCTTCCCAAACACTGATTTTTTGACAGCTGTGCAACTCCATCTAGGATAAACTTCATCTCAATTATAGACTCAACATTTTCTTAACCATAAAACTTCTAACTTGGACTTAATTTTAACTTGTCTTCTTCATCTAAAGAACAGGAAATCTTGATGCATCCATTTCTAAAGTGCTAAATAACCCTTCCCATTGATTTTATATAGATGAAGAAGACAGGACTTTGTATACCATAATAGGTTAATTTGTCCAAATCTCAACCTTTCCCAAATGCTCCCTAGTGAGATTCATTAGAACTAAGAAGCTGCATTTTCTTCATTCAGTTTTGGGCATATTGGTGACTGAAATAGTCTTGGTACCAGATATAACACAGATTGAAATGGTCTATAAAAACAGTTTTGTGCCGATGAATTTGGAGATGAATGCCATTAAGATGATTTCTTAATCACCTTAACCAAGAGGAGAATATTTCAGACTAGGATATAATGAAAATTATCTTCTGGGTGGATGGACACCTTTTTCAGTAAAGTTTTATTTAAACATGGAGGACACACCCAGGGCACAAGAAGGCATTAATCACCTCACTTTACCATGGGACCAGTCCTTATTGGTCCTGCTACTGCTCTCATAAAAGTTAAATTTGACTTGAGCGCATCAGAAATTTTTACTGCAAAACTGTAATAAAGATCAGGATCACCTTCTACAAAAGCTAAATATCTAGTATCCAAACCTGAACTCACACCCTGAGCTTCTTTTTCCAATTCTTTTTTAACAGACTCTTGTGGTCCATTTCTCACATTGGCTTGGCTGCACCTGATTATTATTTAACAAACAATCATATCCGATTGCAAGTGCTTCATTTCCTCTTTGTTTATTCCAAACCTCACAATTCTAGTTTGATAAGATTTGGGTTTAATGAGCTAGGGTCAAGCAAGCAACTGGTGGTTGTCGTCTCTCCATGTGCACATCCATGTCCTTGAGATCTACAAAAAAAGAAAAGAACTCATATAAACCTAATGAACAGTTGCTATGATTACTTTCCTATGCATTGCCCCATTATTAGTCAAAATCAAGGCAAATATGATTGAGTTTGTCTGCAAAGAATATTGAAAAATTGCTCACAGTGTGTCACAGTGTGTCTATTTTGATTCCTTTCTCCCATCTCCAAATTTTTCACACAGGAATGCCTACAGTATGGAAAAGCACTGCTGATTTTTTCTGTGAAGTTACAAAGAGGGTAGACAAGAAAATCTTCCTTGTGGTATCCTTTGCTCTGGAATAGAATTTCCAAAGGATCTGAAAGATGTTCCCATCCCATATGTGGTATGAACCAGCAACATTTGGAAAAGCTCAGATTCTCCACTTCTGCTATAAACTATGATTATCATTCCCAATACTGCTAATCGAGTCCATCTTGGACAAGAATCTCAAATGATACATTTGGGAAAGATGAACTCTTACTTATTTCATTCAGCCACATCTTAGTCGGTTAAGGCAGAGTTCCCCAACCTTTCCTGCTTTGCGGATTGAAGAGTCAAGGTGGTTCCATGTGAGTAGTGGGCAAGCACTGTGCCACTCTATTTGCATGAGAGGCAGGCCTATGCGCCCAGCACTTGTGCAAATGCAGCATGGAGGCATGTGCTAACCCAATGCTCACACAAGTGGGGATGCATGAATGCCTGTGTTCGCGCATCACTTTGGGTGGCCCGGTTCTGAACAGCTCATGGCCCAGTAGTGGGCTGCGGCCTGGGGATTGGGGACCTCTAGTTTAAGGCAGTCAGTTTGCTCTTACTGTATAAAATGGGGGAAATGCATTGCCTCCTATCAGTAAGACACTCAAAACAAAGCAATCTTCAATGTTGTCCTCTCAATTAAAGCTAGTGGTTTCCAACAATCCTACAGCATTGAAAAAGTAAAGTTAGTGAAGAATCACCACATAAATCTTACTCAGAGCTTCATTCTGATTTAATCAGGAGCTGGTTCAGTTATTGTGGTAACATATGTGCCAGTCTTCATTTTCTACAAGGAAAAAGAAAAACTTTTTCACTGGCATTTGCAAAATGCCTTGGGGATTCAGACACCTTATTCCCATTTAACTTAGTGACAATTGAGTACCCCTTAAATAGTTTTGTGTATTTCAGTTAGAAATAATACTGTAATTTTTAAATGGAAAAGTGTTGCAGAATTCCTAGACAGGCATGAAGATGAACAGTCTCCAATGATACATTTTGCACTTTAAGCATGTTTTGTTGTTATTATTTTGTAGCTTTATGTATGATATATGATTATTGACATTATATATTAAACATGTGAAGTTCAGATGAAAAATATCTGGGAGTCAACAAAGAAGATGAGTGAGACTCTGCAATCAAGCTTAATCGAATGGACAAGGACATCTAAAAACATATATTTTTTCTCTCTCTCTCTTTGTCTTTCTCCCTCTCCCTCTCTTTTGTAATCTTTCTACTATCCTTATTAAAGGCCTACTATCTCATGCTCTTAAGCATATTTTCTTGGAAGCAACAGATCATAAGGCTATTATCGTGTTCACTTTGACCCAAGATAGCCACAGGATAAGCAAAATAACAGCTTTTTACTAACTGCTATACTCAGAAATATTATCTGATTTCCTGAAATGGCAATACATGTCAAGGCAATTGTAAGAATTGTAAAATGGGTCTGAGAAAATCAAATTCACATCTCAGCTGAGCTGAGCTGTGATTGTTTTCTGGCTAGACTAGAATGTATTTCCCTCTTTCAAGCTAAAATATCACTACGTGGATATTTGGGTAAACATTTTCCACTCATTTTATAAACATCTGAGTCAAATAGAATGTGCAGTTAGAAGACTGAAAAAATAGTACAAAATTAACAGACTGATCCATCCACAGTATTTTTATACTAGCATGTTCTCCAACAGAACATATGTGTTATTTCATAATAGCATCTCTCTTGCTCTAATCTTTGGTGCTGGCATATTTCAGTCCTTTGTTATTCAGTTTGGAGGCACTGCCAAAAGATCTTATCCAGTTAGAAATGCCAACAAACTCTGAGACAGATGGAATTAGTGACAACAAAGATACAGATTTCTGTCTATATCAGAACAGCTGTGATTTCAAAGGCTTGTGCAGTACAGAAGCTTTGTTTGTATGCGTAGAAATCTATTGTAGATGTATAATGCAATATTATAGATGTATAGTGTAATTATACTGCTGCATCATGTAAGCACAGGAGCTTTCAGTTGCATGATATATGACAGCTGAATTGTGATTTCTAGAACTGAAAATGAATTCCAAACCTGAAGATCATTGGGAAGAAAAGAAAAGATCCTTTCTGCTCATTTTAGCATCACATTGTCCATATTCTTCCTCAGAAATATCATAGAACTCCTTAAGGTCCTGTGTTTATTCTTCAGAACCTTTCAGGAATGAGGATGGCAATGTTTCACAGAGAGAATGTGTTTGTGCTAGTTTTAGTGAATCACCATTAAAGTTGTTGTAACATTTACCAGAATAGCAAATCTAATAGGGAAGAAAAATCAAGGGGATCCAGGAGATCTGGGAAGGGGGGGTGGGGTACGTAAATATTTTATTTCAGCATTGAGAAAAACACTGTCCTTTCTTCAGCTGCTTGCAGTTTTTCTGCTGTGCATATCAAGAATAGATGCCACAAAAAGCTCTTGAAGCTCTGTGTTTGACCTTGGAAGGTAAGTGCATTAATCCACTGCACCACAGAGTCTTTCCTACTCCTAATCCTCTTGCTGGGGAAGGACAATGTTGAAGGACAATATAATCATGTTGGCAAAGTCTGTAGTAATGCCTTATGACAAGCTCCATTCCTCTGGTGGCCCCTGCATTATATTAACTTTGTCTAGAGATTACTGGTTAAAAAAAAAAGGAAAGCAATGGGAAAAAGAAAGGAAGATGAGCCCTTTTGGCAATTATTCTTGGAAAATTATGAGTAAAATGGATCAATTTCCAAGTCTGTCCAATTCTGTGTTTCTTTGTACAAAGTCTGTTAATTGAAGGAGGGGTGGCTCACAGTTTGGATTCTTGAAAAGGCAATGGTAACCCAACTCATCTTGTTCTGAGACGCTGGCTTGCTGTTTGGGGAAATTAAAGCTAAGTTTGCAACTGCTTTGTGTCCTGGCTTATTCTTTCCCCTTGTCAGTTGATGAGCTGCTAGACAAGCTGAGAGAAAGTCAGCACTGGGAGTGTGGACCGGGTGGTTCTGTTCCTTAGCCAGGTTATAAGCCACCTGGATTTCTATGCACAAGCCTATCCCTCGCAGTGGACAATGGTGGTGACAGTGACGGCAATGTTGGAGGGGGAAGTGGCTGAATGGGTGGCGGACTTGCATAATGAACATGCCAGGGAACTGGTGAACGTAGGTCTCTTCTTAAGGGCTCTAAAGGCACACTTTGAAGATGGGCCCCGTGCTTGGTGGGTTGCCTCAGGACTTGCAGATATGCTGATATTGCCCAGTTATCTTTACCCATGGCTGAGCAAGTAACACTGTTTCAAAATTTATTCAGGATTTGGATAGAGTTCCTACTCAACCCTAGTAAGACCGAGTGGATTTGGGTTTTGATCTTCCTGAATCTTTTCTTAGATTCACCTTGTGGTGTACCACTTGCATCCATTCTTGAACCAGAAGGCCTTACTCTTGGTCTCATATACAGTACTTCCCAGCTTTATTACCGCATCATGCTGTGCTTTGTCTGTTTCTATTCCCTGCCTGTTGAAATACCCTTCCCTCTGGGATCTGGAGACCCTCATTCTTTTTAGCCTTTCAGAAGGCCATAAAAACTGACTTTCCCCCCAACATTGAGATAAGAAGAGGTTGAAGAGTGGGGAATATACTTCATTATATTGGAGACTGTTAGTTCAGGCACCAGGTTTTTGTTTAAAGTTTAATTTTTTATCGTTATGAACCTCCTAGGGTTGTGGCACATAAGATGGGTAACTATATAAGTCAAACAAACAAACAAATATAAAAATATAGTCAAAGGATACATGGACAACTCCAGATTGAAAAGAAAAATGTCTAAAGGTGTAAGTTCCACTGCATTCTCTTTGTGGAATATAATAGAATGTGTCTTATTTGATCAAAAACATTTTTTTAGGAAAAGCTTTGCTTATCTGTGTGTAAAGTATATAGATAGTGCATGTAATCCTAGTAAAACTAACCTATATAAATAATTATGTGGTATTGAAATAAGTAGGCTCCTTGTCGTACATAATTCTCCATAGTTTTGGGTCTGAAAATCAGAAGATATTTATTCTATCTCTATCTCTATATAACCTTCCCATATAACAATGTATTTCTGCTAATGCACTGGTACTTTAGCAGTTCCTCCCTGCAAAAGGAGGAAAAGATCACCTTCCCAGATACATTGAATTCATTAGGAGAGAGAATGGGGAGGAAGAAAGAAAAGACAAAAATGTTTAAAGAGATTTCATGTAAAATGCATGAGAAGGAAACCTAGGCCCATGCAGGATAGCTTAGATTCAGCACTTTTGGAAACTCCTGCTTTATCAGTGTGGAGAAAACAAAGGAAATGAAAGCATTTCTCACCTTTTTATGTTTCTCAGATCAATCAGTCCATTCATCACTAAATAATCCTAGCATTCATTTCCTAAGGCAAATCTAGAGGCTGGTGTGTTTTGGATATACAGGATACTGTTTCCCAACCATATATGTGAGACAAAAACTTATACTAGGTATACTACTATGCCTAGTATGCAACAGCTGTTAGATACAATGATTGGTTAAGATTGGAGTTCTAGTGCAGCATTTCTGGTTTGCATCATTTTGGGGAAGACTATTCTGTACTCTTGGTTGAACAGTGTTCAGAATATAATAGGTAATCCATTTAATTATTAGGAGAGAAAGTCATTGAAAGAAAAGTGGTTTGGAGTTATTGACTGTTTTTTTTTTAATATTCATGCTTTCATAAATCTAGTGATGTACAACAAGTAGCCCCTTAACATATATAATATGAAGAAATCATCAAAGCATTCTATACCTGGAGCTCAAAGAATGAGAACATCTTTTTTTTCTGATCCTAATCATAGAAGAAATATGAATGGCTACCATTAGCCACCTTGCAGGAGCTGTGGTGCACAGTGGTTGGAATGCAATATTGCAGGCTAACTCTGCAATTTGGAGTTTGATTCTGATGGACTCAAGGTTAATTCAGCCTTCCATCTTTTTTTTTTGCCTTCCATCCTTCTGAGATTAATGAAATGAGGACCCAGATGGTTGGGGGCAAAATAGTGACATTGTGCATTGCTCAGAGAGTGCTTGCACTATGAAGTGGTATATAAGTCTAAGTGCTATTGCTAGTGCTAGTGCTTGCAACAAAAATGATTCAGGATAGTTGATGTAGTTCACACAGTTTACAAAAATGTTTTTATTAATTTCCCCAATCACAGATATGTTGATGATATGGCAACTAGGAATGGGACTTACCTGTTCTCCTTTATAAATTTTGTTCTTGCCTTTACCCTTATAACCTTTCCTTATGATGTGTTTCAAAAAGTTATTAATTCTCTTTCCAATTCATATGCATTTGCAGTGGATTTTCAATTCAGACTCCACTCAATTACTTTTGTATCAATTCCAAGCTGAAGGAAAAACACATAGAAATTGACTTTATTTTTGTTTTATATAGCTTTATTACTTTATTCATTTTATATAGCTTTATTACTTTATTCATTTTATATAGCTTTATTATGTGTCTAAATAAAATATACATTTTGACTATCTCAGACTTTAGAAGATGTACATTTGTGTGATAGCTACAGGTCTAATTAGTTCAATATAAAAATAGTTTGTTTCATTAATAAATATGAAATCAATGAAATCATCACCAGTTTAAAACTTGGCAATGAGGATTTCATCTATTCTACCTCCTGGATTATTGAAAGGTCTTCTACCCAGTATTTCTATTTTGATAAAGATAAGTTCCACTTTTCATGAGTCAGGTACACACCGATAACAATGAAGTACAGCAATTCTGGATTATATTCAGTAACTACAGATAAAAGCTCTTGCCAAAATACACACAATAAACATTTAGTTGTATTTTTCATGTGAAGGCACACATAAAAATGCATAATAAAAACCAGAAGGCTGTTATAAATATCAAAAAAGCCACCTTCCAATATGAAATGAGAACACTTCAGTTGAGTGCTTTTGGCATGGGCTTGTCAAATCTGTAGGCATTATTTGCTAACCAAAACCATAGCAAAGCTAACAATCCACCCTCTCTGATTTTCTGAAAAGTAAATATTGTTTCCTACACACCCGTATAGCTGTGGCAAGGCACAGCTGAATTCGCTTAGGAACTGGCATGTAATTAATCATTTTAAAAATGGATTGTTCAACCTCACAGATTTTTGCTGAGGCATGAACTCAGCTTAAAACATTCATTCACCCACCTTTATCTAGGGGAACTTCCAATTTCTTGATTTGGACAAGCTGCTTAATATCTCATAAGACAGGCTTTAAGGGTTTCAAAACCATGCAAGGGAATTTAAAAACTATGCAAATCCTATGAATACTAATATTCCCTAAATTGGGAAATCTGGACTTGGATTACAATTTCTCCATCTCATAATGCCTTGATGTGTTTCAAGGATACCATTCTTGCCATAAAACTATCAAAATATGCGTAGATTACCATGCAAAATGACCATGTCAATTTTGTATC
>JANHJO010005024.1:40326-57019 GCA_032468235.1 Pseudoxyrhopus heterurus | reverse complement strand
TATGCAGAAAATATGCACTATTCCTGCCTCCTATTTTTCCACAAATATAAAACTCTTGACTTACATTCAATACAGTTCTATTGTTTCCATCTGTACCAAATATTCATTGTGTGTTTCTGCATTCACAAACAGAGATCATGTGCCTCTCTTTTAGATTTTGTACAACTTTTGGAAAGCAGAGGTCTTGTTGATAGAGAAAAGAGCACTCTCATCTTAGCACATTTTAAAATCATGGATAATCACAGAAAGTTTGTATTTCTTAATAGAATAAAAGACAAAATGCAGAATACAAGAAAATTAATTTTACTTCTGTCACCACTTTATTCCCCTCCTTCCACAAAGTCTGATGCAGCATCGGAGATGTAGAATACTATGTACTTATGGACAACTGCCTCTCTGTCTCTCTCTCCCTCTCTCATTCTCTCTCTCTTTCTATTCTATATAGATGTAGATACAGTAGATATTGATATTTATATAAATATAGATGATATAAATATAGATACACAAATAAAAACACAAATAAACCTGTCTCCATATCCATTTACAATGGATTTTAGGAAATTGTTAATTTTAGTAGTATTTACTAATAGATATGTTACTGAAGCCTTTCTTAGCCTGATATTCTTTAAATGTGCTGGCATTTATGCACATTTACAGGGCAAGAGTCAAGATAGTACAAATGTAAACCATGAATGATTATATCAGAATCAAATATGTAATGGCAGCATTTGCCAATGATGTCTAGAATCATAATGTTAGCATCATTGTTAGTGTTGCTGCTGAGCTTGAACTTAAGAATTCATTTCCATAACACAAGTCCAGCTTTTATTCAATATTGATTCCTTGAAGAAAAGAATACAACTAAGTAGTTTGTCTCTGGTTGCAAGAATTTCTGTCCTTTTTAAGCTTTCAATTGTCTTTTTATCTATCTAAAGAAATCAGATGCTGCCCAATAAAGATGGACATGTATGACAGAAGACCTGCATCCATCCTGAGAAACAGCTGGTTAATTAACACTTCAACATAGTGAAAAGGAAATTGTTCTCACAACTTGACGCCAACCACACATCACATCCCAGATTCAAGAAGACCAGAGAAAACAACTTGATCTGGAACGCTGTGTCGCCCTATACTCCATTATAGAGTATAACAACTGATACAAGGCAGAAGAGCATGGATAAACTAATTACAGTCAACCCTTGAGACTAATTACCAAGGCACAGTGAAGAGGTAGCATCAGATAGTATGCTAAAGGATGACAATAGAGTTGTGTCCTCAACACAATCCCTATTACCACCACAATTACCACCCTATCTCAAATTATTGAACTGCTGTATGCTATAACTACTGGAAATGCTTGGCTACATAATTAAAAATAGCAATATATACCTCTTATTGAGGAAAATAAAGTTAGAGGCTACAATCAAGGAAACCCTGAGAGATGTTAGTCAGCTGATGGAGCTACAGAAGGGTGTGGAGATTAATGATAAAGCTTGGCTGCTAAAAAAAAGACAAGCACCTGACTCCATCTGAAGCCCTAAATACTGCTAAACAAAGGTTCACAGCATTGGCTACCAGGCTAAAGACATACACTACAGAAGCAGAGGCCAAGAAAATAAATGCCCTGTTCTCTAAAGAAGCATTCAAATATACATAGGCATAACCACAAACAGCAGAATTTAAACAGTACCAGAAGAACATGAGACATAGAAAAGATATCAGTACAAAGTGGTTGCAGAGCCTAAAAGCAGACCACAGCAATCTCCCAGAACAGGAAACAGTCACCATCACAGTAGAAGACAATCAAAGCAGGTCAAGAACAAGAAAAGCTGGACAGCACCTGGACCAGATATGACCCACACTCACTGGCTATAGAAACTAACAGAAATACATGAATACCTAGTACTACAGATGAACCACCTGCTAGTGGGAACCTCCCACACAGACTAGCTAATACAAGAAACATCAATGCTGATCATGAAATATACCACAAGGGAAACAGCATTATCCAACTACTGGCCAATAACCTGCTTCCTGACAACATGGAAAGTCCTATCAGGCAACATAGTTGACAAGCTATAGGGCCAATTCAAAGCACAGCTCAAAAGGACATTGTGAATAATACTAGGCACAAAAGACTGGCTGCTCACAGTACAGCTGCCCAGGTCTCAAGACCAAACAGACCAATCTGAATGCAGACTGGATTGATATAGGAATGTCTATGGCTCAAAGTCATACAAATGGATTGTGAATATGTAATGCTATATCAAGTCAACAGGACACTAAGGACTTTCTTCCAGAGTTCAAGGGGACTGTGGAAATCAATGCTGAAAGTCAACTCAAGACAACTCACATAAGTTGCCATCAAGTATGGCATATACCAAGATGATGCATTGTCTCCACTGCTGTTCTGCATAGGCTTGAATCCCATCAGCAGATAATTACAAGAACTGGATATGAATAAAGTTCAAGAGTGGAACTACCATCAGCCACCTCCTCTACATGGATGACTAAATGAAACACCAGTTCACTGGTCCACTTAACCAGATCCTTCTGTCAAGGATCTACAGTGGGGACTATCCTGGGATATCATTGGGGCTGACAACCAGATGGTAGTAAAGACAAAGAAAGTAGTTATGACTAATGGGGTGCAACTACTAGCAGATTATATAGCATACATAGCTACAGGTTTTCCATTCCTAATTTAATTTCTTCCTCATTTTACAAAATGAGGTTTTTTTTAACCTTAAATTCATGAAACTGCAAAATGTGTTGTTGGCTTCCAGGACCAGTTTAAAAATCAGAGATTTGAGAACACGAAGTTCACTTTAATTTCATTCCATAATGTTTATTTTTTTTACATATTATTGTAAATTATTTATTATAGGACTGTTTTAAAAAGCCTAAAAAAGGGGGCCCCTGTGTATTTTACTCAGCTAGTCATTGCCATCTACAGGATGCGGTGCTCATCTCAGTTTTGAAGCCATTGAACTAGTGCTGTCTGAAGACATTTCCATAGTCATATGGCCAGGATTAGATCGCAGAGGCTTTTACCTTTCCACCAAAGTGGTACCTATTTATCTAGTCAGATTTGCATGCTTTCAAACTGCTAGGTTGGCAGGAGCTGGGCAAGGACAGGAGCTCATTCTGGTTTCACATGATGAATGAGTTAAACAAATGTTTGCATAGGATTTCTAATTAGCATGATGCCTTGCTACTTTTATTAGAGAAATAACAATTATTATATTATAGTTGAATCTTTCCTGGAATATTTTTTCTGTAGAAACAAAGTGGAGATTCTTCAATGACAGGACATGTTTCCTTCTTCTCATATCTTAGATAAATTATATTCAATATCAAGTAAAAAAATTCTATAAAAATAAATATTTCAGCACTGAATTCACAATTTACTTAATACTAGGTACTAGATCTATCTTTATCTCTATGTTTACTTAATTTTGGCATTTTTCTTTGAATTATGGTTGATGAATCTCAGATTTTAATTTGAAAAACCTATTAGAAGAAGCTGGATTTCCTCCTATTTTCACAGCTATCCATGAGATGGCTGAGATGAAATGACAGGAATGTTTCTCAGAAATAAGAGATTCAGAATATTTCTTAATTTAAATCATTTAGAGTTATTAAATTGCCTCAATGCAGTTAAATTATTGCAGCAATCTTTGCTCCGGGAGCTTTCAGACAAAATTGTCTAACATTCCACCTTCAGAATACCACACACTTTCTTTCTTGAAAATGTACTCTGAAAACTAACTTGAAATGAACCAATTTCTCAAGGTCTAGGTTACCTAGAAGAGTAGAACTTGCTAGTTTGGCAATCTTGGATTTTTCAGATTCAGACAGACAGAAGAATAAGAATATGGATACCAATGCTTGCTTAAAACAATGCAATTCTGCTAGGTATTTATGGCATAGATTTGTTTAAATGAAAAGAATAATTTTTATTCCCTGAAAATGGCATATGTATTTCATTGTTTCTTATCTCATCCTTGGACAAAATTGAAATCTGTATTGAAATCTACCATCTCTTAATTTCTGGAAATTTCTTCCCCAAAAGAGGCTATTGTTTTTCTACTGCCTTTTGACTATTGCTGTTTTTAGACTTACTTCATTATTGAAGTTGTGACTTTTTCCTCCTTCCTATTCCTATTCCTCCTTCCTATTATGTACATCTCCATCACTCTAGACCAGAGGTCCGCAACCCTGGTCCATGGACCAGCACCGGCCTGCAGCATGCCAGCAACTGGTTTGCGCAAACAAATAAAGCCCCAACTGTGGGAAGCAGGCAGCATACAAAACCATGCCCCCTCCGGTCCATGGGAAAATCTCTCTCTGTGGAACCAGTCTCTGGTGCCCAAAAGGTTGGGGACCACTGCTCTAGATCCATAAAATGAATTCTCTTCCTATTTCACCCCTAGCCTTAAATTATTCAGACTCACAGGAATATTTAGATCACTAAGCAAGGTTACTTGCTATATTTGGACTTCAAAAATCTAGGTAACCACTAGACTGTAACAAAGATATACATCAGACAAACATTTATGAATTCACTCTTTTCTTTTATAACAGACAGATATACTCTTTGCCTTCCTTTTGTTTTGACATGCAATACCTGGATTTTTTTTAAAAAAAGTCATTTGGAACCTTTCTCAGAAGCCTTTGCTGGGTCTATCTGACAAAGTTCCTTCAGGGTCCTTGATGCTCTCTGAGCTTGCTTGTTTTCTTGCAAATGTTTCATTACCCTAACTAAATAATATCATTGTGCTAGTAAGGAGTGCTGCTTGCTGTCAGTTTATATTATGGTGTCTTGTCTGTCTCTCGTTCAATTTCTGGTGACTATGTTGCATGTATATTGTATGTGATTACACCTTCAGTGTCTTAACTTGCAAGATTTCCCGTTCTTCCATTTCTCAGTCAGAATATTAAGTCATTGAATTTGACCTACTTTCTGACCGAATTCATTAACATCTACTATTCTGAGATCTAGAATACAAGTCTGAGTCTTCTCTATTCCTTCTAAACTTGATATCATGAATTTAAGGAAAACATGATGACTTTTTCCTAAGGATCTATTTACCTTCACTTCCTTAACTAATTTCTTCCTGTTTCTAGGAAATAGGCCATGGATGGCAAATTCCCCTTGTTCTTTCTTGTACCTTCTGACAAATGAAGCTGTGAGCAAAAAAGGTTTGGCATTGGTTTGCCTCTTGACATAGTTAGATTTTCAATAAATATCAGTATAATAAACTTCTACCATGATGACATTTTGTGTTCTTTTTGTTTTCTTACTCAAATGCTCCTGACATAATTTCCATGCTCCACAAGACCCTGTCACTTGTGTTTTCAGTGAGTTAATTCTGAAATGTATCTCTCTATCCCACTATCTCTCTAACAATTTTCTTTGGGAAATCTTATTATAGTTAGAAACAACTGACCTATGACTGAGGCAGAAATGTTTAGTTCTGCCTTCTCTATTCAGAATTCATCAGAAAAAAATGTGACAATATCACTCTTGAAAGGTGCCTCTTGTTCTAGTCTCACAAGAGAAAGTTTAGTGCATGTAACTGTGTTGCGTGAACCCATGGTTTATGGCTTAGTATGATTACACCCAGCTAATTGAAATATGTTCAAAAGTTTAAAACTTGGTTTTGCAGGTTATTTAAATTCATGCAAAAATTCAGGATTAAACATGTGAAAGATTTATATGCATTAAATTATCTATTACATCATTATATATTATGCATTATATTATATTACATATTTTATATGTTAATAAAGAGTTTGGGTGACAGGATACTGTTCCTTTGATACATCCTATGTTTACACAGATGGTGGAAAGCTTATTCAGAGGCACTATGAATTTTCTATTTCCAAAGAAGGCTTGGAGACAAGCCTTGGGCAGTACAGTTTGCCACAGTAAAATTTGAATGTTCTCAGACAGTGGTTCAAATTCCTTGTCCAAATTCAGCCAATGACTAATCCCATAAAGCTGTGCCTCTGGTCCTACCCTGCCTCTACTTTCTTTCCATAACATTTTGATATAGCACTAATGGTCTTCTTGCAGGTTGAGGAATCAAATTTCTGTATCAGAATCCAGGGGAACAGATTCAAGAACTATTAACTTTGATTTGGCCATGACCCTGATCAAGGCCCTGGTTTCTTAGATATGAGCCTATCTAGAGCCTCATTTGCCTCCTGCCTGCCCCACTTTTTTAAAAATGAAGTTCCATTTAGGAAGACCTCTATAATTTCACAATGGGATTCTTCAGAGTTTGGAGAAGTTGGGTGTCAATTCCACACTTGGAGAACAAACTATAAGCAATAAAACAGACTTTTTGCATCCCTTAGTCCATTCCTTGCACACTGCTCTTATTTAGTGTAGTCTTTCCTTATACATTCTTTAATCTTTTCTCCTCCTCCTTCCTTCAAAGCCATTGATTGAGTGAATAACACAGGAGAGCAAACTAACAACTCTTCCTTAGAAGAAACTCTTCTTCCAAATGCTTATGCTTCAGAAGAAAGTTCCCCGAAGGGCATCAGTCAGAATAGCCAAATTGGCTGAACCTTCCTTTAAGCATTTATACCTCCACTGGTTTTGATTCTCCAAGGGTCTGATTAAATTGCCAAGGAAAGGAATGATTCAGACGAGCTTATTATGGTGGGATGAAAAGATAGGGTAGAATAAAGTAAAAAAAGGTCACTGAGAATAGCAATTTTTAAAAGCTTCTGAAAAAAATAATTGCCTTTCATTAAAGTGTAAATGTCTAGTTTGAAACAAATGGGCAGAACCTCTAGTAAAGCCGGCTTATGACATCTCATTAATTTTTATTCCAAAACATAAACAAACTTGGAATAAGCAGAAGAGTCTGAAGGAAGAAGGTGATTAAATGAGGTCTGACTCCCAAGGAACCAATGTGCACAGACAAATGGTGATAAAAATAAGGAAACCAACATCTTTTATGGATTAGACTGATGTATGGCAGAAATAGCCATTCTGATTATCTCTAGATATTTTAGATTTCTGTTCAACTCTATGTCAATTAACAAGACATGATGATTGGGCATGCAATTCAAGTAATTTGCAATATAAGAAGAGCAAATCATCCAAACACTTTGTATACTTAAACATGGTTCATTGAATAAACTACAACTGGCTGAGTCCTTCATTCCATGGTTATTAACCAGAATGTCTAGGTTTAAGTAACATGTTAAATCAAATATCCCTTGGAATCCAGAAAAGATGTGAAGAACTTTTTAATTCTACATTGTTTCAATGAATCCACCTTTTCCAAAGTTTCCTTGTATGGTTTTCATTGCTTATCTGTGTTTATTTTGGTGTTTGGTTTGGACTTTATGGATATGAGTGAATTAAGATTTCACTAAAGGGGGATGTGATGACAAAAAAAATCAGGAACACTTGGTCTAGTTACTCTAGGATCATCCATAGAAGGCAGAGATCAGACAGTTGGTAGTTTTAAGATAAAACTCTTGAAGAGAAGCCAGAGTGGGAAGAAGCAGGAAAGCAAAGCCAATAGATGAACTAGAAACAGAAAGCCATTATGGGATTTGAGGCAATGTCACAGTGAAATTAAAAATATACCAATTGTTTTCCAAGCTGATTCTCTTTTTTTGAATGGCCCTATCATTATCAGCTAGTCCCTATCCTCATTTGCATTCACTGTTCCATGGCCAATGAAAAATTGGGTAGGTGATTCTGGGTCACTTTTTCTCAACCTAACTCACCTCACAGAGTTGTTATTGTGGGGAAAATAGGAGGGAATATTATTGGTATGTTCATCACCTGAAGATGTATGTATGTATGTATGTATGTATCAGCCTGGACACCTACCAGATGTATGATTCCCCTAGAGTTCCTCAGCCAAATGACCAACACTCAGAAAGTGAACTCACACATCTGGAGGATGCTATGTTGGGACAGATTATCTCAGAGAAAATCTATGTGGTTACTAAGAGTCAATGCTAACTTGATGTACCTAATCAATTAACCAATAAAATCTATGTGAAACTTGTGAACATTAGCTGGGAATATAAGATGAGGTATTATCAATATGCAGGAGCCAGTGGTTGTGGTTAGAGCATCAGTCCTTATTGGGAGATCATGAATTCTAGTGATGGTGACCTTAGGCAGTCATACTCTCTCAGCCTTGGAAGATGAAGACAATTGGCAACTACTTCTAAAAATCTTGTCAAGAAAACAACAAACACTTGTTCAGGCAGTCACCAGAAAGCAACACTGACTTGTGGGCAGAAAAAACAATCAGTATGGACAAAACAGCTAATTTACTTATCTTTTCTTTTTCAATAACCAGTTCTGTATCATTCCAGTACAGTATAGATGTTGCCAAAGGGAGCACATTTCTTTTCCTTCTTGCTTGTCTGAGCAAAAGAATGAATGCTTAATGATTACATTACTGTTGTCTTCATAAAAACTGATTCACACGGAGAGGGAAGTTTTATATTGTAGCAGTTTCCAATTAATCTGCAGCAAAGTTCAAAAAGAAATAATTAAAATATTTTAAGGGAGGAAACATATTATGGTAACTTTAAGATTTCATAGACAGGAATATGCCTAGCATTTATACTGAGCAGCAACCTTGAATTGATTTAGTTATGTTCTTTGAACTAGTTGCAAGACACCTAGATAGAAGGATATGCTCTCAATTTGCTTGAAATACCAGTTGTTGAAAGCCCATAATAAGTTGTAGTGGAACAAGGGGGGGAAAGATAGGGATTTACTGGCAGATCCCTAGCAAAGTGATTTACATTGATTATTGGCAATTATTTCTAAGTTCCTCTTTTTTAAAAAAAAATAGCAAGAACAAAATAATTTTCTCTTTCTAAATTATACACTGAAACAAAAAGATTCTGGAAAACTAGAGGTGGATGTTTCTGTGAAAGGACATAAGCTCATTTTAGTTCTGGTAATGAAAACACATTTGATATCTAGAGGGGAGTGCAGTATCAAAATAGGTAAAATTCTGTCTAAGAGTTATAATAAGAGGAATTTGACAGTAATAAGTATTTTGTTTTACTTTGACTCAAGTATAAAGCTTCTTGGAGATCAATAATTCCATATAATTTAGAGTAAGACACAGGTCTACATAGTACAACCCAGATGTCTGGTTTCTGTAGCAGCACAGAACAAAATAAATGTACAGAATTTTACCCAGTAACTGGATAGGAAGTGGGTATCCAAATAAAGCTGAGCAGATCCTTACCCCCCAATGGAATTGTTACCAGGAGGGTTGCCAGAGTACTGTAGATTGTCAATGTGTCTGTGTTATTAAAAAAAAAAGATAAAGCACATAACACCAAATTAATTTCAGGCAGATTTCATAGTAGGCTGGAGCAGAGAAGGAAAGAACATCATGATCAAAATTGTTATCAAGATATCTCAGCAAAGCAGCCTGTTTCTGTCAGCCTTATAGGATACATTAGACCAAAAAACGAATGGCAGGAATGCCTAAAATTATTAAGATTAGCTATAGTGCTTATTCTCTTTTTTATCTTCAAGTAAATTTCAATGGGTAGTTGGTCTGAATACCTTTGAATACCTATGTTGTGTTGGTAATAGATATTCCCTCATTCTATCAAGCTCTTCTGCTTTTTTTTGCTGTAGTTTCCTTATGCTCGAAGATTCTACGAAACTGCTACAAATGATGGCATCTGCTTCTCCTTGTTTTCTAAACTAAATTTAATTGTAGGGTAAGGGTGAAAAAATTCTAGAAGTCCTAGAAGTTAGGAATGAAACAAGTAAGAAAGAAACCAGCACTTTCCAAGCTCAAGAAAACCATTATGAAAATTGACTTATATAACCCAATTGCAACTGCCTCCATGACTTTGAAAAGAATGGAGAATCATCTCTTGTTCAAGAAAGTTGAAAGGAAAAATATTAAACTCCTGAGCATAAATGTATATGATAAATATGTCAATATATTATTTATACTTCAGGTGATGGGCCCCTGGTGCTCTCTGAGTTTGCTTGTTTTCTTGAAGACTTTTCATTACCCAAACTAGGTAACATCATTGGTAGTAACATTTATCAGTTGAGTAATGAAACATCTGCAAGAAAACAAGCAAGCTCAGAGAGCACCAAGGGCCTCTCATTTCAACCCCGAGATACAAATATTCTCCTTTATTGATACTTCAGGTGCCTAACTTCTAGATTTTCATTGCTATACAGTAAGCAACCTTTTTATTCTTCTCTTCTTTTAGTTTGCAATAAAGTAAACAATAAGCTTTCTATTGAAAATCAGCTCTTGAATAAGAGGTCAGGGTCTGGAGAACTGAGATTTCAAACTGTAGAAAAAAAATATAGTAAGGAGCAGATTGGGGAACTGACTTTTGATTTAGTGCTTTAGTTACCGGTTTGCACTGAGATCACTGATCTCACCAGTGCCCTGTTTTGATAAAGAAAGGAAAAGTCCCCCACAGTGGTTTTCTTTTGATTTGAAATATTTCATAAGAAAATAAAAATAGAAATATCATCTAAAAGTAATGCCTTTCTCCCATGTTGATACCAATCACAAATACGCTTCAGTTGTCAAAGCAATGTTCTGATATAAACTGGCCTAGATGAGATCAATGCAGTTCACCAAGGCCACTGAGCAGCCATCGGGTGATAATAAGTTTTTGTGAGCTGGATTTGAACTAGTGATCTAAACAGAGAATGGCTTCTTAGCAGTTTAATAATCCCTTAAGAAGTTTGCTCTCCACCTTGCAGTCAGTAAATAAGACCTTACTGTCTGCTTGCTAGTTTCTTCTTGGAGATCAGGCAGATATAAAAAAAAAAAAAAACAAGGTTGACCTTGAAGCCATAATATTAATGCTAGTTTTCTTTATGGAAAGAGAAGTTCTACAGTAAATTAATTCCCATTATTGAAACAGGGCACCTGTGGTGAGGGCAACCTTGGATTGTCATTGTCCTGTGGTTGTTAAATAAGACATAGTGCTTGTGGCTTTGTCTCTTCCCCCTTCCCAGAAAACATGTGAAGGTACACTAAGTAGAGGTGTCTTGACTCTGGAGGGAGAAAACACACATCTGATTGCAAAACACAATGATGGCACAACCCCCTCCTCTCCACCCCAGCCATATGTAGCATTTTAATAACCTAGATAGATCTGGATTGTCCTCTTATCAGTTCCCGGTTCTCGTTTTGCTTGCATGTGACCTCAAGAGTACTGTCTTTTAACACTGGGTTGTGTTTCCATGGAAACCCCTAGGATATCATCAATAAATGCATGGCAAGATTACATGGAAATAAACAGCAGAACTTTGGGGGTATAAAAGAAATAAGACTGATATAACACATTTCCAGCTCAGAAAATTGATTACGAAATAGCTATGTTTGTCAAAGAACTGCAATCTTTCGCAGTTGATTTATTCCAGCACCGGACCAGCTAGCAAGCTTTACACTTAGATGCTTTAAACAGGATACAATATATTAACTGCATTTTTTAAAGGTGCTTGGAGGAGTTAGTGGACAAGCTGATGGCTGAAGGAAAGCACAGGCTTTCAGAAAATCTGCTGTCAACTAAGAGTCATGCTCACTGCTCGGCTGTCAGGCCTCTTTCCGTCTCTCTGTTGGGATTGCTGCCCCTTTCCCTGCAGAAGGTCTGTGCTTTAAATTGAAGCGTACCCAAGAGAGGTGCAACAGCCTGAAAATAAAATGGGTTGAAGAAGCTGCTTTTGTTGCCTTTTTTTTTCTTCCTTTTCCGTGGAAGGATCAGTTTGTAAAATGAACAAGCTCTTTGGTCTTGATTCCTTCATCTTTAACCGTAGAAATGCAGGAAACACCATTTTCTTATTACTGCCTTTCCTTTCAATCGATTATGTCTTTTAAATCCCCATCCTCCTTCCCCACATGTAAAAAAGAAAAAAGAATGAGCTTTACAGAGTTGAGTCAGGAGCACCACTATTTTCCTCCTTATTTGTAACTGCCAGGATCAGGTGGGAACATCATTTGGTTTTGGTCTCATGCTCAGAGAGGAAAGGAATTGAGATATGTGTTTGTTTTTATTGTTTTTATCACACAACAAAACCTGATTTCATAGCATTCATTGGAGGCATTATTTTGGTTTTTGTATTTTCATTTTAATTCTTATTATGTTGGAGGATTTCAAAAGATGATTGGACTCAGGCTTCTCATGCTCTCCGAAAGGTTGTGAGTGTACACTTAGGTTATAGTATATGTTAATCCACTGAAGTATAAAAGACAGTAATGCTCAATGATTCCAGCATCCATTGTTTTTGGGTCAAACACTTTGTACAACACTGATTTTGCAAAGAAGCAAAACACTTGAAAGGAAACTGTGTACAAAGGAAAAGATATTACATTACAACATATATATTAGGCAAAAGTGCATACACTATTGAAAGAATCCAGGAAAAAAAAGCTGTGTAGCAAATGCCGTCAAACTATTTCACAACTTCACTAAACCAAGTTATGCTTAAAAACAACTGTGCATTTGATTGCATTTTTAAAATAATTGTCAAAAAAGTTGAGGGGATGAAAAGAATAAGTAAATATGTATAGCAGATAGTATATTTAACAAACCCTCATGATAGCCTTATGGATGGTTTTAATTCTATTCTTACATGTGACCTGTGCGTAAGGTCAATTGCTATAGCCACAGAATAATTGGCTGATAGAGATCACATTTAGCAAGCATGAGAGAGTTTGGGAGAGCTAGGTGTGACCCCATTGGTAGGCAAAAGGAAAACAGTTGTCTCAGATGTAAATTGTTGGGAAATATTAGTACAGTATTAAAGCAAGGAAACAGGTGCCATTTGCACTGTTTTGCACTCCGTAAACAAATATGCTTCTTGCAGGTTTGCAGTGTAATGTACTGACTGGAGTGAAAAATGATTCAATTCTCAATTTTTTTTGGATAGGAAATAGGAGATGATACCATCTTATTCTTCCTTTCAGGATGCTAAATGTCTCAGCATCATTTCTCCAGGACTTTTCTTCCAAGTCAAGCTTTATTGCTGTTAATATAAATGTTTTAAAAGATAGTTCTAAGGAAGTAAATAGTGCCCTTAGTTTTTAGATGCCCTAACCCAGAGGTGTTCAACTTGATTTCATTGAGGGCTACATCAGGGTTGTTTTTGATCTTGGGGGGAGTGGCCGTGGCCAGGATGGGCGTGGCCAGCTCAATGTCAGTCATGTGGGGGCCTGTGGGGGCCTGTGGGGGCCTGAGTGCTCTTCCAGAGAAAAACAGGCTTCTGAGCTGCATTTTTTTTATTGTGACAGCCTCCTGCAACCCTCTGCTAGTGAAAACAGAGCTCAGGAGGGCCACACGCAGCCCACCCAAGCTTTGTTTTCATTGGCAGATGCACCATGGGCCAGTCCTTCACTGTTTCCAGGGCAGTCCCGTGGGCCAGATCTAAGCACCCTGCAGGCCGGATCTGGCCCCCGGGCCTTGAGTTTGACACCCCTGCCCTAACCTGTATATTACTTTAAGTTTAATGAATTATTATTACTATGGTTGGTTGCCTAGTCAGCCAGATATTTAGACTGGATTTGGCATTTTTATTTACCTATCCTTCCCAAGGACCTAAAATAGGCAGGTTTTGTTTTTCGATGGTGTTAAAGGTATTGTCGCAGAATGTAAGCTGTAACCCATTTGTCATCTGATGTCCAAGAACTCCAACACCTAGCACAGTTCTTGTTGACCCAGACAACTACCAATCCAGTTTGACTTCCTGTAAATTACGTACATCTTACCATATTATTCATGGTAGAGATATTTTGCAGAATGCCTGAACCTCTGGCATCTCATATTCCCCAGAGCATGCAAGACCTACAACCATGTCAAGGTAATGCCTCACTGAGGAATTATCATTATCTATTCCCAACAGTGTGAAGTAACAGCTGCCAGTCTTTTAGCTGGTGTTGGCCTTTATACACATCAAGTTCTTCCCAAGAATGTAGGATGTCATAATATAACAGTGTAGTATATGTGTGGATCCAAGCAGTGTGATCTTTTAGAATTAACAGAAATGTTGTCAATGTGCAGATTTTCTAAGTGGTATCCAAAAATTTTTGATATGGCACCTGGTATGCAAATAACTACTGGGATCACCATGGCAAGTTGATGCCATAATCAACTTTGATTTTTATACCCTGATATTTGTGATCTTGTTCAGTTTAACCCCTTGCTATAGCCATATCTAATATCCACACTTTCTTCTTTTCAACCACAGTTGTATCTGGCATGTTATGAACAAAGACCTGATCAATCTATATTTCTAAATCTCACAATATTTTAATCTGCATATTTTCAAGTTTTTTTTTCAACTTTTGATCAAAAATCAGATTTTGATTTCTGATTTCTCATAAAGCTTCATATCATAATAAAGCAAATGTGAGATTTCATTAGTATTTTTTGCTATTTGACAGCCAAGATTTGTTTTCTTCAAAATCACTGAAAGTGGTATCATAGCAATAGTAAATAATAAGGGACATAATGAGTCACCGTAGAATATGCCTCTCCTAATATTGACAAATTTATATATTATTATATCAGATCTGTTTCCCTCCCCATTGTTATATGACTGGGAAATTTCTCCATTTTAGAATATCATTCTGGACTGTATTAAAGACTAGCCAATAACCCGGTGTTTCCCAGGTATTTATTTATCCCAATTGTGTATTAGACAGGAAAATCCTGTAGTCGGGACTCATGCTGTTGTACTGTGTCTCGTGCAGTGTTGCAAGTCTTCTATTCCTCTCCTTGGGAGTTTCTTGTCTTACACTGGTGTTTCATTTTTTTGATACCATTTGACCAATCGCCTGATGTTTCCTTGGAGGGCTGAGAGGGAGCTCCCTTGTGGAGTACTGTGAAGCCGTTACCATGGCAAGTCCACTGTGTTGTACAGTAGAAGCCATTTTAAGGCACCCCCCCTCCCAAGGAGTGTTAGGGTTGTTTTACCCCCACAGTATTTGTTTCCAGAGGGTAAATCATCTGTATACCAAGTTTGGTTGAAATTGCTCGAGGTGTTCCCGAATTATGCTGGAACACACACACAGACACACACACACACACACACACACACACACACACACACATTTTTATATATAGAGATAGATAATATGCTTTCTGAAGAATTTTGTAATATAATGTGAAGTAGTGAACTCATACCTGATACTTAATGAGCAAATAAACCAAAACCAACCTACAAGTTCTGAGTAGATTTCTACATGTTTATTTCTCTGAAGAATTTTCACCCCTGATCTTTTAATGTTTGCTTTGAAATTCAGTCTGTATTTTGACACCTTTTATTCCCTTTCTCTGTTCATTGGAGCCTTTGTTGTTTTCATATCAAAGTGATCTTGTCCTGCTCTTTCAGGAAAGCGTCTGTCTCCTGCTCTGTAGACTATTTCTAGTCTAACTTAATGGGTACTGAAATAGCTTTCCTCAGTCCCATATGTTCACATGTTGATGAAATGTCCATATGGACCATTTAATCATTGGGTGACCTTATGGGTTTAAACAGACTCACTTAAATCTATGTAGATAAGTTAAATTGGAGTGCTGGATAAATGTAGTACATGTTAGTATGGCACCTAATTAAGTTTAATAAGTTTTTTATTACAGAAGATGAAGAAAAAACTGAGATATTTTTTTAATGTGCATGACAGCAACACTCACAAATTAACCCTTTGTACACTTCTGATATCTTCAGTCCATGAGTTCAGTTGTTCGTCAGATTTTTGTTTCATTGATGGTGCATTTGCCAATCCCAAATATTTGCCAGTTTTACATCTCTCCAATTATTCATTTTTAATGCAGAAACATCTTTATGAAAGCTTGCATCTTTCATCAGGGATATATTCCTTCTTGTTCACAACATGTTGAGATGATTAATGTGTTATCAGTTCAGCCTTCCAATTATGGAATCCAAGCTCCTCACTTAGGTTGACAAATTAATTTTAATAACAGGGTTTTTTTTAACCCTTCCCCCAGTCAATTCTGACATGCGATGACTACATGGACAAGTTCATGCAGATGTTTTTACTGAAGTATTGTGACATTGCCTTGTTCTAGAATATTGTTGGGTTTTGTCAATCATTAGCTAATGGTCTTTGGGCACAGAAACACTGCCAAACTTTCTTGATGCTGCCCCATCCTCATCCCCATATGCATTTATTGACTTTGGTGGCAGCAGTGGAAGCACTTTTAGATTGGAAAGGATGCCAGGTTGTTGCTCTTCATCTTCATTTCACACTGAATCATGCATTACATTTCAGTGTCTACTAAGATGGTCAACTTGATAAAGACATGAGCAACAGTTCCATATACTTGTATTCAAAACTAGTGAGACTTTTTCTCCCCTACATATTGATGTGGAAAGGAGTCAAATTTTGACCATTTCCAATGGTCTTAATTAGAATGGGTTAGTCTTGTACACAGACACACAAATACACACACAGTGCGTGTAAATGAGAAAGAGAAATGGTAAGAGAAAGAAAGAGATAGGAAAAAGGAAAGAAAAAGAAATAGGGAAAGGGAAAGGGAAAAAGAAGGAGAGAAAGAGAGAGAGAGGAAAAAAAGAGAGAAAATGTGTATAAGAATAGCAGTAGCAATAGCACTGTATTTATATACCGCCTATCAGGGCTTGCAACCCTCTCTAAGCGGTTTACAATGT
>JANHJO010005023.1:243757-255243 GCA_032468235.1 Pseudoxyrhopus heterurus | reverse complement strand
TTGAAAAAGCTTCTTGGATGAGAAGCTACAGAATGTCCACTTGCCTACTTAAAAAGTACCTTTGGAACATATGCAAAGCACCGTGGCTGCAAATTTTCCTTTTCATATGTACCTTCCAAAAACCACACAAACCTTGCCCGTTGTTTACAATCATACTGTTAGGGTTTTATTTAGACTTTGCTTTAGCAACATAACAGCATAATAATTTCCACAATATGGTCTTGACTTCAACAAAACAACAACCCAGAAGGACATGACACCACAGATATACTTCCTTAAAATAAAATAAAAAACCTGAGCAAGGCCAGGTCATCAGCTAGTAGTATATAGATCCCACCCAGCTATCAGGGACTAGATCTCTTAAAATTTACAGCTAGCACAATCTTCCTGGGGTGGAAAACACCAGACTCAGCCAATATATATTGTATGTGGGTGTCAGCTGTATTATAAGAAAGATGGACGAATGTTATTTAAATGTATTAGTTTTATCTAGATTACATAAGGATTTAATTTTAGAATTCTAGTATAATATATATTTTGGAGTATATTTTTTTGTCATCAAACTCCATGCCTGGCTGTGAATGTTTATTCATTTTATTTCAAAGTAGGAACAGAAAAGAATTTCACTGAGTTCTGTTTTTAATTTGAGTTTGCAATAGTCAAATTTGAGTTTGCCATAGTCAAATTCCTTGGTAAGTGGGTACGAGGGGAAAAAAAAGAGACTTATAAAACTCTTAGTGTGGGAGAAGGAAAAACTGAGTGGGAGAAGGCTTTGATTCTATTTACATATTGTGCAAAGGTTCCAAATCAGTGTTTTTCAGACTTGACAACTTCAGAGAATGTGTGTATTCAAATTCCCTAAATTCCCTAACCAGCATACTGCTCTAAAATTAACAGTAAATTGAAATCGATTACAATAACTGAATTTGTTTGATATTCAGTCAAACAAATGACATGATGGTTTGATGTGTCACTGAATCTATCTTTTGAGAATCCAGGTTTGGTGTACTGTATTCAACAATATTGGTATGGCTGAATTAGTATTGTTTTCTTCTGACTCCAGATAGGTCCATCCTGTTCAACAGCCATATGACAGTCAAATACAACCTGATAATTCTCTGTGTTGGGAAAAACTTTTCCTTATCAATTTAGCCATTTTGTCCAGTTCATTTAGCCATTTTGTCCAGTTAGCCATTTTGTCCACTTCATTTATGGTTTATAGTTCAGCTAAATTTGTGGACTGATTTATTTAAATAATTCAAACTTTGAAAAATTAAGACTTTGAAACTAAACAAGCAACCTAGAACTAAGGAGAAATTTCCTAACAGTGAGCAAAGTCAACCAGTGAAATGGCTTGGCCTTCAGAAGTTGTGGGTGCTCCATCACTGGAGGCTTTTAAGAAGAGACTGGATAACCATTTGTCTGAAATGGTATGGGGCAGTGATGGCGAACCTTTTGGGCCCCAAGTGCCCAAAGTGCGCCCATACCCAAAACGCAAGGTGCCCCCCATGCATGTCCCCCGTGCATGTGCATGCACCCCACCCACATACATCCTGCCCCCCACATGCGCGGCAGAGACCCGAAGGCCAGCTGGCCAGAGGGAGGCATGCATGCATATACGTGGTAGAGATGAGCTGGGACAACAGCGCATGTGCCCACAGAGAGGGCTCTGCATGCCATCTGTGGCACGCATGCCATAGGTTCGCCACCACAGGTATAGGGTTTCCTGCTTGAGCAGGGAGTTGGATTAGAAGACCTCCAAGGTCCCTTCCAACTCTGTTATTCTGTTCTATTCTGTTTCAAATACATGTGAACAAAGGAAAGGTACCAACATTGCCATGTATATTTCAAATTTGAATTATAATAGCAATAGCACTTAAGACTTATATACTGCTTTACAGTGCTTTACATTCCTCTCTAAGTGGTTTACAGAGTCAGCATATTGCCCCCAACAATTTGGGTCATTTTACCCATCTACGGAAGACTGGAAGGCTGAGTCAACCTTGAGCCTGACGAGATTTGAACTGCCAGGCAGCTGTCAGCAGAAGTAGCTGCAGTACTGCACTCTAACCACTGCTAATAATATACCACAATACTATACATGCTTACTTGGAAATAGATTTTTACTGTTACTTTCTACCAATTAATGTTCTTTAGCCTCAATTTCATCACATTTGAGCATCATCTTGATGTGTTTGCCTCATTCTTAGTTAGCCAACATTTTGTCTTATCAGAAATAAGCCTGATTTGTTCTGAATTGAGCTGGGTTATCTGATCTCACTTCTTGCCCAGATGAGAAATAGATTTGTTAAACTGGAGTTTCATCCTTTCAAAAATGATGGGAAAACATGGGAAACCACAAAACGATTGACATGGTAGTTTTTTTTATTTTTTGTTTGGTATATCAGTAAAATGGAATTAAATTTGCAGATGACCTATAGGACTATTAGAAAGTATACCAATGTTCACTTATATGCTTAAAATGGTTTTCGACCTGAATACCTTGAAATTTTATTTTGAGAGCCAGTGTAATGTAGAGGTTAAGGAGCTGGATTCACAGCAGAGAGATTGAAATCTACATCTATCCTCTCAGCTATGGAAGGATGAAATTGAGCCAGTTAGTTTCGATTGCCCATCTTAACTCAAGGGGATAGCTGTGTGGGTCAAAATGGGAGGAAGGACTACTATCACTTAAGCTCCTGAACAAAAGTTGAGTTATACATCTAAAATAAACCAGAAACTAGAGCAACCAATGCAGGATAGAATTTCAAAGTGACTCGTGAAAAAATAAGCAAAAAGGACGGATTAGGACATTCATACGCTTGACAATTGAGTAAAATCTTATGATTTTAAAACATTAAAAAAAAAGCATACAGAGCATAGCTTCAATTATTTCCAGTCTGTTTACCAGCCACAGCTATAGAAGGCATCTGTATTTTTTTCAGTAAAATACAATATTTTATCTGCAGGGTGTCTGCATGTATGCATACTTTCTCCTAACCAGTGTCTAACCAGGGTATTTGTATACACGTTGCCCCTCTGCATGTGACCTGTTTGTGCATGTGTGGATAAGTGTGATTATGAGAATCTAATTAAGGTGGGAGCATAGGTGTTGTATTTGTGCATGTTCCTGCTTTCTCCCCATTGCCCAGATCTGACCCATTTTTTAACTCAATCTTTCTTTTGAGGGTTTGTCCTGTTGTATTGGTTCCATTCTCTTTTCTTTTCAGCTAGCTTGCTGATCCTCAGCTCCATCCCATAATTTCTTTCCAACTTCTTTCTGCTTAGGGTGGAGAGAATCAAAAACATTGGAAGATGTTCCATCTTGTTTTATTGATTCTCCAACAGAATCAATAAAATGATTCTACTAAAGAGGAGCTTGGAACAGAGTGAAAAGTGGGTGGAGTTATGCTAATAGTAAAATAAAAAGGCGGGAACTGACCTGAGATGAGGCTGAGGGGGGAAAAAAGTACATAAGATTGCTGTGAAAGATGTAAAAAAGAAAAGAGTTGCAAGAAACAAAGTGCAAAAGAGCAAGGAATAGTTAAGATTTAAAAAAGCAAAAAAAATGCAGCGCCATTTGATGGATTTTTAAAAAAGTGTTTTAGGTAGGGGTTGAAGTGGACTAAAGAAGAGGCTTCCAGCTGAGGGAATGGGATTAAAAATAAAAGTGATGAAATATTTGGGATACAGCTGAAGTGAGAGAATGCTGGAAGCAGTTTTTTTAAAGAACTGTTCTGCCTCCACTTCAGCTGAAAGTATCAAAAAGAGAAACACAGCTGGGTGTCACTAGCCACTTCAAATTCCCAGGTGAGCTCACTTAGTGATGACAAAATGCATTCAGGACAGAACAAACACCTGCAGAAACCTTGCAGCTTAAACATCATGGAGATACAGTAGTTCTGCAATATGACCTTCAAGGCCAGGTAACGTATCTTGAAAAAGAAATCCTTATGGATTAAACCCGATTGCTAGGAGAAAGCAGACACTCCGTTTTTCTGGAGTTCCCTAGGGTGTTTTTATAGGGGGGAAATGGATATTCATCCCTCTTTGCTGGTGAGATGTTACTTTGGAAAATATCTGAATCAGTCAGGACTGATTCAGATATTTTTGTGGAACAAGGATCAATCAATCAGAATAAGAGCAGGAAGAGACCTTGGAGGTCTTTTAGCCCCACCCCCTACTCAAGCAGGAGACCCTATACAATTTAAGACGAGTGGCTGCCCAGTCTCTTCTTAAACCCCCCACCCCCAGGGATGAAATACCTACAAGTTCTGAAGGCAAGCTGTTCCACTGATTGTCCTCACTGTTAGGAAGTTTCTCCTTAATTCCAGGTTGCTTCTCTCCTTGATTAGTTTCCATCCGTTGTTTCCTGTCCTGCCCTCTGGTGCTTTGGAAAATAAGTTGACCCTCAACTTGAAATAAGTTGAATTGTAAATTTGTGCACCTGGAGGAAGTGAATATTTGTTCCAGATCATTGTGCTCCATATCCGAGCTTAATTTGAACCCAATTCACATTCCTAGTTCTTCTCTTCCTGTGATAGAGTTGGACTGATCTCCAGGGATCATCAATAGGGAGCCCAAGAATAAGCACTGATTTTCTGGATTTTTCATACTGTTCCAAATATTCCTTATTTCTTTCAGCATTCTGTAAACCATTCTTTTGTTACTTCTCAAATCATTACTTGAATCACAACATATTCTATTTAAAACATACGTGCATTTCTAACCTAGGTGAATCATTCTTTGGTGTAAAAATATAAGGTGCATAAGATATGTTATACTGTATACAGTATGCTCAGGTCAGAGTTCCTTTTGAATTTAATATAGTTTAAAGTTAAGGACTTGGAACTAAGCCCTACTAAATTAAACTGATTTATTTTCAAGATACATGTACAGTATAAGAGGCATACATTTAGATTTCTGGGAAATCAGGTTTGCTAAAGTTCCAGATTTCCAAATCAAGGCTTTATGACCCAGCTGGTGTATGTCAGTTTAATAGAAGTAACCAGGCTTCTCTGTAGTAGGATGGCACAGACCAGAGAATTGTGTTATATCGATTGTTAATACAAGGAAATGGAGACAAATAAGCAAAATAGATTAAAATTGTAAAACTGAATAATTTAAAAACTGCTGTGCATCTAATTTTTCTCAGAGTAACTTTCCCAAAGTGGGATTACATGTAACAATTCAAGTGTTACAATACTGAGCTCTAAGTTCTACTTTAATGATATAAATAAAAAGAACACTGAGTTGTAAGATATCTAGTTATGCATTTCCTTTATATTAGAAAAGTTTTTTTTAAAAAACTATAAAAGATTAAAAATAAGTAAAAATCTTTGAAGAGTAGTAGTTCCTTTGTATCTCTTTATTTTGCTCTTATGCCCTTTCTAAAGGGAGTGTGCATACCCAGATAATAGGCAGTCATTAAAATTATATATTCAAGTTTTTATATGATGTGATAAAGGTCGAGTGCCATTTTAAAAAAAATTGCCTTTGATGAGTATAGCTAAAGTCACAAAAAGTCTAGTTTGTCAGAAATGCATTTTGCGTCACCTGAGATTTGTTCATTTTTCTTACATATCAAGAGATAGTTATGGTCAAGGCAGAAATCCCAAGGTAGGAAGAACTGTAATATTCACGGATGGATCAAAGATTCAAGACAGTGGTGCAAAGCAATACCAGCAAGTACAGAGCTGATCCTGCTAATTTGAACTATAGTGACAAGTTATTAAAACTACAAATCAGTTCTGAGGCCAGAGCATTTCAGTTTATCAGAGACTATCTACAGACGATTATTATGGGTTAAGTCTCCTAGCAAGGTAAAGCTTCTAATACTTGGCTATGCGGAAATATTGCAAATTAAGATCTATAGAGCTTCCTCCCCCAGGTAATTAGCATTTTTTTTTTAATTTAATGTCCCACTATAGCCAAAGAGACTCAAAATAATAGTAAATGAAATGACAGATCAGCTTCTGCAGAGCATTTTATAAGCATATGCACTGGATAAAACCGTGAAAAGGAGAAAGTTATAATATTTTGGACATGTGATGTGACACCCAGAAAAATACAGC
Organism: Pseudoxyrhopus heterurus; assembly: GCA_032468235.1. Lineage (NCBI taxonomy): Eukaryota > Metazoa > Chordata > Lepidosauria > Squamata > Pseudoxyrhopus > Pseudoxyrhopus heterurus. Next base: position 249,169 of record JANHJO010005023.1, on the reverse strand, counting down.
ATACTTCACTTAATCCTCCAAGGAAAGATTGAAGGCAAACAAGGTCCACGCAGAAGAACATCATGGCTTCAAAATCTAAGGGACTGGTTTGGACAAAACTCAACAGCATTTTTTCATGCAGCTGTTGATAAAAATAGGATCGCCAACAAGATCACCAACATCCAATGATGGATATGGCACAAGAATGCACTGAATACAAAAGACATCCAGTTCATCTCAGAGAATAACAGAGTAACAGAACAGAATAACAGTTGGAAGAGACCTTGGAGGTCTTCTAGGACTAGAACTTCTAGGCTCAGGCAGGAAACCCTACGCCATTTCAAACAAATAGTTGTCCAATCTCTTCTTAAAATCTTCTAGTGTTGAAGCATTCACAACTTCTGGAGGCAAGTCGTTCCACTGATTGTTTTTACTGCCATGAAATTTCTCCTTAGTTCTAGGTTGGTTCTCTCCTTCATTGGTTTCCATCCATTGCTTCTTATCTTGCCTTCAGATGCTTTGGAGAATAGCTTAACCGCCTCTTCTTTATGGCTGCATCTTAGATATTGGAACATTGCTATCATGTCACCCCTAGTCCTTCTTTTCATTAAATCTGCAGAGGTAAGACATCTGTATGACAACAGCAGAGGAAGCCTTAACTTTAGCCCTATTCAAGCATTAGTTCAATCCAACAAGCAGTCCTTTCGATGTGAGCTGGAACTTCGATGTGAGCTGGAAAGCTTTTTTCAAACTTCTTTCCAAGTCAAATCCAGCACTCAATTGAAGAAACCTCATCTTATGCCCATTTGCATACAGAGATCTAGTGATTTATTTAAAAATTAAAGATAAATAGCAAATTAGGTTAGATTCCTATCTTTGATTTTTTTTAAAAAAAAGTTTCAGTTTTTCAGATCCTTCAGCCATAGGATCCTGCACCTCAGAGAGAAATAGCAAAATTGTGTTTCAGAACCCTTCTTACGTCAATAGGCCTACCACACTGTGATTTTATAGTTCCTCTGCATGTTCCTCTGGATGAACTGTGCATTTTCCAAATGGCAGCACAATGTCAAGAGAAAATGTCAATGTCATAGCTAATCCACTGTCATCTTCTAAAACCTCTGATATAGTCCAGTCAACACGAAGCAATGTTTTTTTCTGCATAGGAAAAAAAATCCATTTCAAATGAGGTCTTTGGTAGGAAGAAGAAAAGCCAGGCGTTTTGAAACTGAGAACATGCACATTGATCATCTGGCATTCTTAGAGCTCCACTATTGATTAGTTTAGCCTGAGTAAGGATAGCTAGCAGCACTTTCAATAAGCTCTCAACTCAAGCTCAGTGCACTTGGGGATCCCCAAACAGTGAGGGTGAAGTGTGGGTAAAAGGGTTTGCTTTTAAAGCAGGTTTCATATTGATTTACTGAAGGAACAAATGTATAAAGTAACACTGGCTCATGTTTCTAAAGGTCACAGGTTTCTGCAATTAACTGTTTCTTTCATCCTTTTATTTTATTTTTTTCAGTGCCAGCCATAGATGTGGCAAAAGTGAGGCATTCATTTTAGTTGATCTGGAAAGCTAAAAATCAAAGTCAAACTATTGGAAGATAGAAAAGTGGATCAGGGAGTCTTTCCAAACTCCTAACTTAGGCTCCTCAAGTATAGAAGGAGTTGCTCTCGTTCCCCATTTTTAAAAAAAATTACCAATCTTCAACTTTTGTTTACAATGTGAGTGGTGGAGGGGCTGATTTCTCCCCCTCCCACTTTTTAATATGAACTTAATTCTGCATTTTAAAAACAATATGTAGACATAATTCAATTATCCTTTCCCATGCACAAACAGCCTGCCCGGTTCAGAAGAATCAAAATAGCTGTCCCAAAATGCGAAAATACATACACTCGTGAAAATAATATACCAATTTTAGAAAGCTTAACTATCCTCTAAAAAACAACAACCCACATCTGATATTGTGCAAAACTGTGCAAAAATTCCAATTTTGACAAATGTGCACGTGCATACATCTGTTACAAAGCTTCTGATACAGAAATGAGATACAAAGTGTTTCAGATTCCAAAAGGAGAATATGAGAAAAACTGAAAAAGTCAGATTTGTCCATCTCTTAAGTAGTGATACAATTTTGGGCCTGGATGCTTGGTATCTTAAAAATTGCAAACCAGTAACACTCCTGATTCAGATGGCTTATCAATATAAGATATAGCAGCAGAAAATAGATAGAGATGAGGCAATGAGGTAAGCAGGAAATATATCATGAAGGATATAAGTTGTCAACTCTGAAGCGAACCTGGCTGAAGCCATCTTTTGCTGCCTTATAGTTGCCATGAACTCTAAGAGGGGGAAGTAGATAGACTGGGTAACAGTTAAAACAAAAAGTTTTCTTGTGGGAACCAAGGTCATCCCAACAGGTGGCAGTTGAAGGAGGAGAGAAGTGACCAAGCAGCCTGCCAGCTATTTTCATTGGACAATGTGGCTGGTGACATCTGGGGAAGAAATATTTGCACTTTTAATTAGGGGGAAAACTGCAAGAACGTTTAGAGTTGGTTTTCAATAGCTGTGCTGATATGATGTATCCAATAAACATGTTCTTTGTGGACTCTGCCTGCCTCAGAGTTCTGATTTTGGCAGATGCATTACTCGGAATGCTTACATAAGGTTTTAAAGAAAGCACAGGAACTCAGCTCAAGTGCTAAGGTGGAAAGGAGGCGACAGTGGTAGACTTTGCAACATGATAGAGAGCAAGGAATTAGGTCTGGGAAATTTACACCAAGCAGGCTGACAAAATAACAAATTATGCAGAATGGAGAGTGAAAGGAATAACTCCATCAAAAATTGAAGAAAGCCCTCTGAGTCATCTATTTCACCTGGAATTCAGTATGGGAAACCCAGAATTAAAGCACCCTCAACAGTTCAGCTTCTTCATGAAATGGAGACACTGTCACATTCTACGTAACTGATTCCATTATGGAATGCTTTTATACACTGACATTTTCTCTTAAAATTCAGTAGAAATCTCTCTCCTGGTAAATTTAGACTTTTAGATTTAGTCCTGTCCTCCAGGGAACAGGGAATAATTTTTGTTTTCAGTGTGACAGTGCTTCAAGTATTTGAAGAATGCCATCATTCTCCCATTCCGTAGAAACTTCCAAAAGGGGAAAAAAACACAATTAAACCTAATAACAATCGACATGGGAAGTAGAGGAATATAAAAGGTATAAAAATAGCAATACCAACAACAGCACAAATGTTTTCTGAAGTGGAATGATTACTACTTGTGTGACTTAAAAACTATAGCTTTATTAATGCAGCTTAGGATTCCATTCAGCTTTTTGTGTGGCGTTGCACTAATGAACGCTGTTCAATTTGTGATTAATTGCATCTCTGTAATCCTTTCACACTTGTAATCATGCTGACACCTCTTAAGTCCGCTTCTCTCCATTATCTAAATGCATACCTTGGCATTTGTCAGCTGAATTTCATGTGCTCCAAATATCTGATTTGTACAATTCATTTTGTACTATATTTCTTTAGTTTAGACCAGTGTTTCCTAAAGTTTGGCCTGAGGATCCTGAAAGTTCCCTAAGACCCTCTCAGTTGTCAAGTTAATTAAAATTATTTGCCAAATATAGAAGGTGTTTGCAAAAATTTAGAACAATGTCCCTTTGTTCATTATTGTTATTATTTATTTGTGTTTTTTCATGAAAATGGTCAAGGTTCAAAGTAATGAACCCAACCAATTCAGCAACTCTGAGACTTTTAGCTTTCTCAAAGAACTGATTTATTGAGTACATCATTTCAGCATGGTTGAAAAATAAACCAGCTCTGGCTATTTCCCTCACTTTCAGAATAATTAAAGATTAGAGAACTCCCTCCCTCCTTGTCACAGGTCCCATTGTCCAATTAGGTGTTCTGGCATCTCCTTGGGGACCTCTTCCAGGCTCTGGCCAGCACCTGTTGGGATGACCTTGGTTCCCACAAGATAGTAAGTTGATGTCTGGTCTGACATTCCAGAGCTCCCTCCTCCCCTCGAAGTGTGTCAAGCTGAGAAATGGAGAAAATGGCTGCGACAGGCCCAACCCATTAACATTTTATTTATGTTAATATTTAACGGGTTTAATATTGCTATTTTTACATGGTTTAATAAACAAATATTCTAAAAATGTTGTAATTTTTAATGTGATAAATATCGATCAGTAACTATAACCCATACAAAAAAAAAAAACCCACATTATTTTGGGGTCCTTCATAAGTTTTAAAAGTGGGGAAAGGTCCAGAGAGAAAAAAAAATGTTTAGAGAATATTGCTCTAGACCATGGAAACAATAGCTGATGTCTATCTCCGTGTGTGTACCTAAATGGAGAGATTTAAAGGTACCAAATCTTAACAAGTTAACACTGGTGGTAGGTGATATTTCTTTTTTGTTCCTATTTTCTCCTTTCGCTTTTACAACTCCCTTTTTTTTTCCCTTGGGATTTTTCTATTGTGATCAAATTATACTTTTCTTCCCCTCTCTTTCACCTATTTCTCTGTCTGCTGATGTATTCAGTCAGCTTTCCATTTCTGCTTTTCTCAAACCTAGCAGGATTTTTAAAGAAGACTAACTGCATTCCAAGAACAGCAATACTAAGAAATTCTGCACTGTTTTGAATTGGCCAGCAGGGTGTGTGACAAGAGTGACATCCTTGGGAGGAGTTCTTTTGTCTTTTCTCACATTCGTTCTTGGCCGATCATCTTGATGCTCTGATGTCAGGACTATACAATGCCTTACTGGGTCCAATTGCCAAAGGATAGGAGGGAGAATGGGATGCCTCAACCAAATGCGACAAATGTGCCCATCAATATTTCCTGAACAATTCATTCACATAATGCATTGGGAGGTTAAAAGACAGAAGGTCTGAGCAGAACTGTCACTGAATGTGGAAACATTCCCTCTCCCCTTTCTGTCAAAAGAAAGCCTGCTTTCCAGGACAGATATTCTATTTCTCTCATTTGTAAATGCAAACACACAGAGAGACATAGAGAGTAGGGAGTGAGTATCCTCAAAAATCCACATACTGCTGGAAAATTAATGTGGATAATTTCCAGTTTAATTTGCACCCATCACATCCCCAGTCAATCCTTAGATCACGGCAAACAGACACACCGCTCAATACTGCTAGAAAAAAAAACAGCTTGTTGCTGGTTTATTTATTAAACACCTGCAGACATAAAACAGCTAATTGACAAACAGGGTATAAAAGGCAGGCAAAAACATGAAGAGAACACAAACAACAGGCAAGAATTTACATTGTCTATATATCTTAAGCTATATCTCAAAAGAGACAGAAGTTTTCAGAGCCAATGGAAGCAGTACTGCTGCCAGGAGATGGAGGGAGAGAGGGAGGGGGAGGGAGGGAGGAAGAGAGAGAGAGAGAGAGAGAGAG
>JANHJO010005023.1:202572-215558 GCA_032468235.1 Pseudoxyrhopus heterurus | reverse complement strand
AGGATGTTGTAGCGGATAATTTTGTGGGCTATGCTTAGATCAGACCTAAGGCGTCGCAGTTCAAGACTGTCTAATCCTAGAATTAATGCCAGCTCATTTCTAAACACGTAGTTAACAAAAGTCATTTCAAGGTAAGCAGATGAGTCATCGATACCTTTATATGCTCTGCTCTGACTAACAGAAGGAATTATCCAGGAAGAGTTTATGACTCTGATATCTGGGAGAACCCCACAATTCATCTCCCACATACAGGAACTATATTTTGGCACCACAAATCAAAATTACTAGGCTGCCATGGTGGGAGGGAGACTGAGACTCTCTGCTGCCATCTGGTGGCCATTTTTGATTGGCTCACATATGATCAATGTACTGCAAATGTATGGCATTTGGTGGCAGCTTTTTCTGTTGTGGATTATATTCAAATTTCAGGCAGGAAACACCAGCTACCCCTGCCTTTATAGCACTGTGTATTGACAGAATGACTGTGCTGTGCCACTATAATAAGAGTATACTTTGGGCACAGCAAGATTTAGGTCCTCTTTTTCTGAAATGAGAAGAAAAGCAGCAAATGTGACTGTGAGGAAAAACCTAAAGAAAGATAAAAATTCAATCCAAGTCCCATGTTTCCCTGAGGCGTACTTCTATTCCATACATTCTGGGACAGTGCAGGTTTATTCTCTGTGACAGTATGAGTTTCTTCCACAGAGGATTTATAGATTAGTTATATTTCCCCCCTTGTAAAGTTATATTTTGCTTCTGGAATTGTAAGGCTGATGGTGATCACAACTCATAATTTTGTTTTATATCACAATTTTCCTCTTCCTTCTCCCATGCCTTCATGAGTTCTAACAGCTGTGTTTATTTTATTTGGGCTCCAATCCAGTACAGGGAGTCCTCAACAATCACAATTAGGATTGGAACTTATGACACTAAGCAAGTCAGTCATTAAGTGAGTTGTACCCATTTTTCTGACCATTTTTGCCCAAGTCATTACCTGAATCCAACTTCCCCCATAATTTTTCTTATTGGACACCAGGCTGGGAAGATCACTCAAGTACTTGGATTTTGATTGTGTCATTGTGGGGAAGCTGCAACATTGTAGGTGTGAGGACCAATTGTAAGTAATTTTTTTAGCACCATTCAAATGGTCACTAAATTAATGGCTATAAGTTGAGGACTACCTATAATACTTTGCAGTGAGTAATCCATTTTTGCCAGGATTTCCAGCTATTGCTCTGACTTGCTGCTGCACCTTACAGATATCACTTCCAGATGCAAACCTGCTTTTTTTAATTTCTTCAAGCACCAAATTTGAGGGTTCAAGAAGCGTAAAAGATGTTGGTGTTTTATGTGCAAACTTTTTGCAGCTCTGGTAATACAGTATGTTTCAGTGAATCTCTGAAATGAAACTGGCGCAACCAGGTAGAGAATTAAATCTAATCTAACCAGGTACACAGTTAAATATGACATATTTCTGCAAATTTGAATTAAAGGTTTACTTGACCTGTCATGTCTGACTCTAGGGGGCAGTGCTCATCTCCATTTCCTACCCAGCATTGTCCATACATGCTACTGATGTGCAGTTTATAAATTCAAAACAAGAAACCTGGAATATGGCAAGCGCTGAAGTTTGAACACCCTTTCATTCAGTTCTCTGTGATAGCATCTTTGGCAAAAATAACAACTTCCAAATATTTCTTGTAACTAAGTCTTTTTATTCTTGCTTTTGGAATCTTTTTCCTACTTTTCCTTAGAGAACTCTTCTAGTTCAAAAATATCTTTAACTCTCTTTTCGTGCCCAGCATGTTTGAGATCCCCATAGATTTTTCAGTATTCAAGTCTGAGGACTCTGAAATTTAGATGAGTATTAAAAATTACTGATTGCAAATTGTACTAAATTAGAAAGAATGATGCAGTCACGTTTTGAGTTAAAGAACTTAGGTTCAGGCAAATAGCTGACAGGTGTAGTTGTTAGGGCTAAAGATTAAATATGAAATACATACTTAATTGAAAGGTATTAGAAATGACTAGGAGAAGGCTATTAAGAGCTTGATAAAAGAAAAACACAATAACTTAATGACAGTGAGGATAAACATTCAGTATCTTATTCATAGAGCGGGTTGAACATTGCTGTTAAGAGTAATTTATTCTAATTAGCTGACAGTTGACTTTGCTGAACACTTATTATGCATAGTTCCTTGTGCCTTTCATCTTGTTGACTAATTTGACTGAATTCAGGAAAGAGGATGAGAGTATCTTTGTTTAATAATTACGATGATTTCATTTTTTTTCTTCAAAACCACACCTGCATACCTCTGAATACAAATAGCTGGGTGACAGAGAAAGACAAAGTTGTCTTTGTCTGTTCCCATAGGGAACTGGTTGGTCCTTGTGAAAAACAGGATACTAGCTTACTATCATCTCCAATAAGGTCTGCCAAGAATGGGGTAACTTAAGAAAAGCTCTTAAGAATATTAAGAACCACATACAGACCATTTGCTTTTGTTCTGTATTATTTTCAAAACAATTTATGTTACTCTATAAAACCAGGAATCATCAGTGTAACAACCACAAGAGGTAGAACAGATTGGATATTCATTTATTTTATTTGTATCCTGCCTCCCCCCACCCCAACTCAAGGTGATAGTGGTCTCTCTTCCTATTTTCCCCACAGCAACATACCCTGGGCTGCAGTTTTAGAGAGCAGCTAGCTAGCCCAAAGTCACCAAACTGGCTTCCATGCTGAAGAGAAGACATATTGAAATACAACAAACTAGCAATAGAGTTAAGCAGATTTGTCTTCTGACAGAATTATACTCCTTTTCAAAGGTTTCAAATGTGGGATTAAGATGCCCTGAATTCATTAGAGTTTAGACGTATATAATATTGCACCATAGTCTTATTATATATTCTTATTGTATTAAGATAAAGTTGAGACATTTAATAATGTATTAATTAAGTTGCATGTCATTAATGTCTTGTTAAGTAGTATGTGTCATGGTTGTCTAATGCATAATTAAGATTTATCTATATGAACTTTTTTTCTATGATGTGTATCATTAGTTTAAGTCAGGTCACATTTGTAAGTATATTTCTAAATTTGTTCTCGGAAAATTCACTTTAATAAGGATATTTTTGGATGTATTGTACGGTAATTTGTATTTCTAAATGTCTTTTTTTCTTTAAAAAATATCAATTTTAAAGGAAATCTGCACAGAGAAAATCCAAAGGTTACCTATGTTCAGAGATGCACTCCACTTCCATTTACATTGGAAATCACAAAATACAAATTCCATAAGCATGTGTAGCTACAAGTAATAAAAAAGCAATAACTATTTTATTACAATAACCAGCTGACTTATGGGCTATAATTTTTTCAATATATAAAATTAGGGATGTCTATAAAATTCTCTTCATCTAATTTTTCCCAATAATGTAATATGCTGAAATTTTACTTTTTTGGGTGGACCTGTACTTCATTCAGATCAAGATTTCTGCTGTTTTTGTTTCATATTTTATAACTACTAATTTCCCCGCCAGATATGCAACGTGATTAAATCACAGTCCAGTCAGGAGCTAATTAAATCCTTGCACATCCAGGCAAATCTCTAGCAACCTCAATCTGGAATCTGTGCCCATCATTATCAAAAAGTTAGGCAGAGTTAGAAACAAGAAACAAGTAGCACAAAGCCACTATACAAAATGGAATTAATGAAGGATCTGGTGATTTTGATGTAAGTTTTAGATAATATACCCGAGCAGGTTCTGGATAAATGTAATTCATATTGATTATACAAATTCATCCCTTTTTATTTTGTACACCTCAGGAGCTAAATATCCTACTGAATATTACCTTCAGTGGCTACTTCTATATTGGAGTGATTTGCTAGACAGAAAGGCAGACCATGAAAACAGAACAAGTTGCTACCTACATTTTACAGCTCTAGCCACTCAAGCACATTAGGGATAAACTGCAGCCCATACTGGACAATAGCAATGCACTTTTTCAGGCACTTGGTGGCAGCCCAATACTTGCATACAGACAGCTGCCCAACCTGAGCAGATTCTGACAAACAGCAAGAACAAACAGGACAGGGACATTAACATGAGAACCAGATCTTCTTTCCCCTCACATTTACACCAATAGTGCCATCAATAGCCCCAGCAGTGTCATACCACCACCCCACACCAAAAAAAGCTAGAGATACCTTCACCTTCTCTTTGCCTAAGGTGATCTATGTCAGTATCTGTCAACCATCCTTTTTGGACTCCAGATAGGACAAGCAGACCAGATTTTGCACAAAAGAATCAGTGGACACAAAATTGATATCAGAATTCAAAATAAGTAATGTTTTGGCATAAATAATTATTTAAGTTGTCTGGACATTCTGTTACTGATCTTAAAGTAGCAGTTCTGGAACAAGAAAATTGAGCATTAGACTACAGGTAGTCCTCAATTTATGTCCACAAATGAGCCCAACATTTATGTTGCTAAGTGAGAAATTTGTTAAGTGAGTGTTGCCCCGTTTTACAACTTTTCTTGCCACATTTGTTAAGTGCATTACTGCAGTTGTTATATTAGAAACATGGTTGTTAAGTGAATCTGGCTTTCCCACTGATTTTGCTTGTCAGAAGGTCGCAAAAGGGGATCACATGACCCTGGGACACTCCAACTGTCATACATGTGAGTCAGTTGTCAAGCATCTGAATGTAAATCATATGACAATGGGGATGCTGAAATGGTCATAAGTGTGAAAAATGGTCATAAGTCACTTTTCACTTTTTTCAGTGCCATTGTAACTTTGAACAGTCACTAAGCAAACTGTTGTAAGTCAAGGACTACCTGAATTGAGTTTATGTACTTCAGTAGGTTTTAAGTCTTCTCAGAAAGTCTGAACAAACTTAATAAGTTTTTAACACAATATAATTCTTTAATCAACAAAACACTTATAATCTTCCCCCCCCCAGGGAATTTTCTTCTTGTCATCATCTTCCTCACCCGACGTATTTAAATTCTTCATCAATTGAACCCTTCCATGTATCTTGATAAAATGAGCTATTATTCACAAAAATGTATACACCTTATAATAACATGTTCATTTGAAAAATTGCCACTGAATTCTTTCAGATTTTGGGCTATCAAAGATTAATACGGCTGTCCTCTTACACTGGAGTTCATTAGAACATCCATCAGGAAGCTAAAAAGTTAGAGTTTAAACTTTGATCAAAATGAGTTATGTTGAAGGGCATCTCTGGGTGAACCAAAGGGACAAATGGCATTGTGACATGCCTAAATACATACATCAGATATCATGATGTGAATTCCAAGTTATATCCTTTGCATATTATGATGACACACAAGTTGTCACTTTTATATCCATGCAGCTTGTTAAGGATCCCCCTTGTGTTTTGAAGCTAGCAAAAAGCAGGATTCTGAATGAGCTACTTTTCTAAACTTAAGTTTCAAGATTAGCATCACCTGGTTCCTTCACCTGTTGAACTTCAATATTTTAAGTGTATATTACTAAGGCATCTACATCTCCAGAGGAACCGGTCTGGCAGAAATCTGTCACAAGCTCTTCAGTTCTCAGATAAATGATGTAATAAAGCAGCTTATTCAGATAATATTTTTTCTGGAAAGATGAAGCAGAAATGACCTATGATACTCATGTAAAAATTATACAGGTTTAGGGATGGAAGCAGAGTATGCCAAGTGCAGGCAGGGACAAAGTAGTATTGGCAGAAGCCCCAGAAGTCATTAAAAGCTCTTATCCTATCAGGCCATTTGTGGTATGCTTCTTTTCCTCTATTTAATATAGCCAGACCCTTTCAGCTGTGCTTGCCCTTTCTAATATCTAAGAAAATTGTATCTTATCTGAATGCATATCTAGCCAATTCAGACAAGTGTAGAATGGTAATTTGATGTACAAGAATATCTAGAATTTCAGTAGGGAAAACTCTGGACAAATTATGGTAGCCGTGAAAAAAAAAATCACACTTGGACTGAATAGGTGGCAGGAAGAGTGCTGTCGATCTTTAACAGGAATTGCAAACAATAATTAAAAAATAAAAATCCTGCATATACTTGTCTGTCAAACAGTTCTTTTACTTTTTTCCTGTTTCCATGTTTAAAACTCCATAAATGTTTATGGAGACCTTGATATTTTGCTATATTAAAAAAGTAAAACAATGAATTAATTCTACAGAATTAAGGTAAAGCTTGCATCGCTGTAATAATTGGACACACCCGGAGAAAAGAGCTAAGTAAAATTAGATAAAAACAAAATCATTTTAAAATATAACTTTGAAGTGATTATACCTACCAAATCACAAATTACGCAGAATAAAATTGACAGGGATCCTAGCACTCTTCTAGCAGCTTTTTTTTTTTTTTACATTCTTTGTATCACCTACGCCGCAGATATGAAAAGTAAAAGAACACTTATTTTGCTCATAAGTAGTGTGTGTAAGAGAGACAGATATGAATAATGTAAGTGAACAGAGCTAACAATAATTTGATAATAAGAGTTTAGCAGAAGAAAAAGACAAGAGAAAGATTGACCAAAAATATTGTATAATCCAAGTATCTGCAAGACCGCCTCTCCCTGAGGATATCTATCCTCCTGCAAGAGCAGATAGAGTGGGCACACTTCAGGTCTTCTTTTTTTTTTTTTTACTTAAATATTGCCATGTGTGGGACCTTGGAAGCATACTTTTTCATTGTAGTCCATGCCTTATGGAACACCCTCCTCCCTGAGATCCGACAGACCCCTACCCTTCTATCCTTCTGGAGAGCACTTAAAACCTGGGTCTTCTCCCAGGTATGGGGATAGGTGAGCCTAGGGTGGGATGAGAATGTGGGTGCATCAGAGAAGTAAGTGTTGTTGCTCCACCATGCTTTTTTTCACAACTAGAATTTTAACTAGAAGATCAACTAGAACCTGTGATCCACTTGTGTCATCATTTCATTACTGGATTCCTCAGTGCCTTCAACAATAGCAGATCTTCTAATGTACTTGAAAAGTTCATTAGAAAATTCATGAAGAAATCCATGAGTGTATCTGCCTTGAAAACAGCCTTTGTTGAACTGTATAGCACCATCAAACATCAAGAGTTGACCACAGGAAATGTTTTATGACATTTTGTATTGTGTCATAAAATGCTTTATGATAATTTTTATGTCATAAAATGTTTTATAAAATTTGCCAAATTTCAGTTCCGTGTGAATCATGTATCCCTGATTTTGGAAGCATTCTGTAAATTAGCTCATTTTGGCACCTTGGTTGAAAAAATTTATCCTACCTGCACCAAATTAAATGTTACAGACACGAGAGTTTTAAATAATATATAGATTACTCTTGATTTCTATACCATTTACCGTATATTATTTTATACTTTTTTGCTGTTTATTGGTTGCAAGCCACCCAGAGTTTTTAAAAGAGGGACACCTATATGTAAATATTACAAAAGTAATTTTTAAAATGTGTGGGGTCCTTGGTACAGAACCAGGAGCCGTGGTAGTAATGATAGTTTGGTAATGAAACATCTGCAAGAAAACAACTAAGCAACCCTGAGCTACAAAAAAATGTGTATTTATGGTCAGTTGGGGAAGGTCAGTTGGTGAATTCAAAGGGGAGTCCTTACATTTTTTTTAAGTTGACAATATATATTCAGCTAACGTGAAAAGAATAAAGGTTATCTATTGGTGGCATCTTTTTCAATACGTCTGCATAAGTATGACCTAAAACACGATCTGTTCTCCACACAAGTCCTAAAAATAGATAGAGAACCCAATTAAGCAAATGAGTCAAAAATTACATTTGCTCATTGAGTTATTAAGGAAAATGATCCAAAGCTATATATTTCTGTTTGGCAAAAGTATAAAAACCTTTGCTTTCAATAACTGGTGTACCTCCCTTGGGGCACACTGTAACTGCAAACTAAATGATTAGAATAATGATTGTTCAGTCCTGCTCAGTGACTTGAAGGAACTTTAGCCCGTTCCTTCTCACAGAACAGCTTCAACTCGGGGATGATGATGGCGGCCTTCCATATATGAACTGCCTGTCTTAGGTATATTTCCACAACATTTTTATAAGATTAGAGTTAGGACTTTGACTGGGCCATTCCAAAACAATATATTTAGTTCTGCTTTCACCATCCTTTGATTGTACAATTTGTGTGTTCTTGGGTCATCACCTCTCTGTGTGACCCATTTTCTCTTGACTTCAGGTCCCAGACAGATTCCCTGATATTTTCCTTTAGAATTTGCTGGCACAATTCAGAATTTATAGGTCTATCAATGATGGCAATGTCCTGGTCCAAAATAGGCCAAACTATAATACTACCATCATCATATTTCCCATATGGGATAAGTTGTTGTATTGAAATACAGGTAGTCCTCGACTTAAAACAGTTCAGTTAGTGACTGTTTGAAGTTACCACGGTACTGAAAAAAGGGACTTATCGTTTTTCACACCTCATGATCACGTGATTTACATTCGGATGCTTGACAACTGACACATTTATGACGGTTACGGTGCCCCAGGGTCATGTGATCCCCTTTTGTGACCTTTTGACATGCAAAGTCAATGGGGAAGCCAGATTCACTTAACAACCATGTGACTAATGATTCACTTAACAAATGTGGCAAGAAAAGTCATAAAATGGGGCAAAACTCACTTAACAAATTTCTCACTTAACAATATAAATTTTGGCCTCAGCTGAGTGGTGGTAAGTTGAGGACTACCTGTACAATACTTACCTTTGTGCCAAACATAACACTTTTCATTCAATTCAAAAGCTTCTATTTTGGTCTCATCCATCCACAGAACATTTCTTCCAATAACCTTTTGGCTTTTCCACATAAATCTTTTTCAAAACGTAAACAGGTAGCAATGTTCTTTTTGAAGAATAGTTTTCCCCCTTGCAACTCAGCGACACACCCGATTGTTATCCAGTGTTCTCTGGTGGTTTTATGAACATTGACATTCTCCAATGCAAAAAAGGCCTTTAGTTCCTTAGACATTATCCTGGGGTTTTTTGAGACCTCCCACAATATTATATGCCTTGGTTTTGGTGTAATCTTGGTTGATCAGTCACTCCCAGGGAGGATAACCTTGGTGTTGAATTGCCTCCATTTGTGTACAATCTGCCTGACAGTGAACTGATGGAGTCCAAACTCTTTGGATATAGTTTTGTAATCTTTTCCAGCTGGTGAGCATCAAGAACTACAGGTAGTCCTTGACTTACAACCAGAGTTGAGCCCAAAATTTCTGCTGCTAAACAAGACAGTTGTTAAGTGAATTTTGCCCTATTTTATACCTTTTCTTGCCACAGTTGTTAAGTGAATCACTGCAATTGTTAAGTAAGTAACCAGTTATAAAGTGAATCTAGCTTCTCCATTGTCTTTGCTTGTCAAAAGGTTGCAAGAGTTGATTGCATGACCCCATGACACTGCAACTGTCATAAATACAAGCCAGTTGCCATGCATAGAAATTTGGATCAAATGATCATGGGAGGATGCTGCAAAAGTCGTGTGAAAAACAGTCATGACTCACTTTTTCCAGTGCCGTTGTGACTTCAAACGGTCACTAAACAAATGGTTGTAAGTCAAGGACTACCTGTATTTTTCATAAGTCTCAGAAATCTCCTTTGTTTGAGCCCTGACCCATTTCCACATACCTGTTTTGTGAAGAAGTGTATATGCAGGAGATGAGCAGGCTGACCCCAAGGGAGGGGTCAAACACATCATCAATCAAAAGTCACTTCTTGCCCACAAGAGATCTTAAATTCTTGGGATGCTCATCTACTGCCAATTTGCTTGGACCATTAGTAGTTCAGATTATTGCAGAGAACTTAACCTTTCAATAAATCTTTATACCCATTTGAACTGTCTGGATCCAGCACTTGACACATACCCAGAATTCTGTTCTTTAAATAAGGCAGGGACTCCCATATTTACACCTGATTATCAACCCTTTGATTGAAACAGCTGGTTCTAATTTCCTCTTCAAATGAACTAATAATCCTAGAGGTAGATAATCCTTTAAGTACACATAAATATGTAGCTTTAGATTATTTTTCTCAAATGAACGAGTACAATGTCTTTGATTCAGTGTTTAATTAGGTTATCTAGTTTTGGGATGTGAGGACAGATCACATTTTAGGTCAATCTTATGCTGACATAGTGAAAATTCAGAAGTGTTCAGAAACTTTTAAACACCACTGTGCAGCAAATGGAAACATTCACTAGTGCTTAAAGACAGTGAATGAGGAATGGAATAGCAATTGATCACACTTTAGCTGATAAGACAGGGCATGTTTATTAAACCAAATAAAGGAGGTGTTAAACATGGAGATGACTGGAAAACTGAAATATAAAGAAAAAGTAAGGAGTGGAGGAGGGTGACCATCAATAATTATGAAACATTTTTTACCTCCACTGGAACTCAGAATATGTTAGATGTCCCTAAAGAAATATCAGATACTAAGCTTCATGGAAGGAAAAAGAGATAAAAAGGTAGATCCTGCAAAATCAAAAATAAGTGTGCCCCACAAGAAGAGCTATGATAGTTGGCAACTCACTATCTTACTAATGTAAAGAACAGAAACAGATAGTGCTGGCAGGCCCTCGGATTTTGATTTATGCTGGAGCATGGACAAAGGATTTGATAGAATTTCTTCAACACTAGTCAAGACCATCAATATTTTATTTAGAAACTTTATGTAATCCACCCTGGATGACGTTGCTTAGTCAATATCTTACTTAACATTGAACTATAACAAAAATAGAAACTTTAACAACTTGAAAGCTGTATCCCTTCTTGCTAAGTCCATGTCGGATTATTTAGTTGATTGGAGTGTAGCAATTTAGCAGAAGCAATAGGAAAAAGAATTGCATTCCATGTTAAATGATATTACATTTGTTCAGAAATCCTAGTGAATTATCCTGGCAATGTTACAAACTTTTTGCTAAAATAAGAATAGGAAATAATAAAAGTAACATTGCTCAGCCAAAAGGAAGATATAGATTATGCTTTTCAGAAGTAAATTACAGATATTTCAGAGAGAGAGACATAAAATAGTAATGATGGAGAACTTTAATTACCCTAACATCTGTAAGAGCAAACTCTGCCAAGCACAGTCCTTTTAGGAAATTCCTGGCTATCAACTATTCACAACAATGAGAGAAATCAATTGAATGAAAGCAGTATGAATAGGATGAATACAATGCTTGTTTTCTTCACCTGAACGGAAACAAAGTATTGTTGAATGTAGTAGCAATAGCAATAGCTATTAGACTTATATACTGCTTCACAGTGCTTTACAGCCCTCTCTAAGTGGTTTATAGAATCAGCATATTGATTCCCAACAATCTGGCTCCTCATTTTACTGAACTCAGAAGGATGGAAGGCTGAGTCAACTTTGAGCCAGTTAGGATCAAACTGCTGGCAGCCGGAAGTCAGTAGAAATAGCCTGCAGTACTGCATTCTAACCAATGTGTCACCACGGCTCTTATATTCTTTAACAGAATAATAGAGTTGGAAGAGATCTTGGAGGTCTTCTAGTCCAACCCCCTGCACAAGCAGAAGACCCTATACCATTCTGGACAAATGGCTGTCAAATCTCTTCTTAAAAACTTCCAGTGATGGAGCACCTACAGCTTCTGAAAGAAAACCATTCCACTAGTTAATTGTTCTAACAGTCAGGAATTTTCTTTTTAGTTCTAGGTTGGTTCTTTCCTTGATTAGTTTCCATCCATTGCTTCTTGTCCTGACTTCTGGTGCTTTGGTGAATAGGTTTCCCCCTTCTTCTTTGTCCTTCTTTTCACTAGATTAGAAATACCCAATTTCTGCAACTGTTTTTCATATGTTTTATCCTCCAGCCTCTAATTATCTTTGTTGCTCTTCTCTGTACTCTTTCCAGAATCTCAACAACTTCTTTTATATTGTGGTGACCAAAATTGGATGCAATATTCCAAGTGTCTTGATCTTATCAAGGCATTATAAAGTGGTACTAACACTTCATGTGATCTTGATTCTATTCCTCTGTTAATGCAGCCTAGGATTGCATTGGCTTCTTTGGCAGCTGCAGCACACTGCTGCCTCATATTTAAATGATTGTCCACTAAGACTCCAAGATCCCTTTTGCAGCATTTAATGAATGCTTTGGGGTTCAAGAAAGTATATTTTGTTGATCTCAGAACAATCATTAATAAGATTCTATGGCTAAAGAAGCTAATTTAAAAAGGATCAAGTTGGAGAAAGGAAGTACTAAAACATAATTGCAAACAGTTTCAATAAGAAAAACTACAGAAGACAACAGAAAAACCAATAAACCGCCCCAAAATCTTAATAAAATTGGAATTAAAAAAAACATTTAAATCAAAGGAAAGAGTTTTTAAAATTGAATCCAGTTCCATTAAGTCAGTCAGGTTTCACAAACAAGGAACCTGACATATCACAGAGCTTACCAAGAAGTATTGATCAAAAAGTCATTGCAATAGAAACAGGCAGTACAAATCACAGGCTTTGTGGGGAAATCTCTGATAATTAAAATAAACAAAGGAATTGGGCTTATTTGGCTGGACCATGCTCAAATTTAATCAGTCTCTAGCTTTCTATACTACCACCTCTTACAATACTAGACAACACAGTATCAACAGTAGAGACCTTTACGTTTCTAGGTTCTATCATATCTCAAGACTTAAAATGGACACCTAACTTCAAAAACGTCATCAAAAAAGCACAACAAAGTACGTTCTTTCTGTGCCAACTCAGAAAGCTCAAACTGCCCAAGGAGCTGCTGATACAATAATTCCTACATTGTCGAACTATTTACTAAGACTATTATTATTATTATTATTATTATTATTATTATTATTATTATTATCATCATCATCATCCTTCCTATTACCTATCTCCTTCTAATTATGACTATAACTTTGTTGCTTGTATCTTTATGATTATATTGTTTTATTTAGT
>JANHJO010005023.1:90121-108067 GCA_032468235.1 Pseudoxyrhopus heterurus | reverse complement strand
TTGACCTTGAGCCTGGTGGGATTCGAACTGCTAAATTGCAGGCAGCTGGGACCTGAATACTTAATTACAAAGTACAGGGTTACTTAACCCGCTGAGCCACTGAGAAACCTGTCTTACAGCCTAATATGTGTGGCAATAGTATAGCAGGGTGCCATTTACTCATATGACTTAATACAGAGAAAGGTAACATTTCTCAGACCAATGTTAACCTGACCATACAAAACATGTGCTATTATATAGTGCCCCATTTATCTTTTTGTATCATTCAGTACTAAACCTGCTTTCTCAAAAATTTAGATTTTAGGGGCCAAAATGTTGCGCATGCGTGTTATAAGTAATTTGTCCCTGAAAGTCATGATCACATGTAGGAATAATGTTATTTTCTGCAAATAGGAAAAATCACTAGTGGCAACTGAAACACCAAGTCAGTTACCTGTGGGGAGACAGACACTAAGACAGTGAAGACACTGTGGCTATTGATATGAAGGATTTAAAAGAAAACTTTTATTAACAGAACAAACTGTTCTTTATTCCTAATCTGAAATTTAAAATTCAGCGCAGAGAATAATGGAGGGACTTGGAAATGCTCTGAATTATCACCTGGAGACACATGATCAGCAAGATGTAGTGAAAAGATTGCCGCGTGGGGATTTTAACTGAGAATTAAATTCGTTGCAAAGAATACCCTCTGCTAAAAAGCAATTTAATTTCCATCACATTTTCCTAATGACAGCCTTTGCTCATTTTCCGGTTGAGCCAATCACTAAGCAGTCTGACCATTCTGATAATTATTTTAAATGCATTTGTTGCATGCAAGTAACTGCACTCATTGCTTCCAATAGTCCATTTTCTTCAATTTTACACCTAATTTACAGAATTAGCCACTCTGGTCAATTAAGTCATAATGATAATTTAGCCATAGTGGTGATTTTTTTTTTT
The DNA here is from genome assembly GCA_032468235.1 of Pseudoxyrhopus heterurus. NCBI lineage: Eukaryota > Metazoa > Chordata > Lepidosauria > Squamata > Pseudoxyrhopus > Pseudoxyrhopus heterurus. Next base: position 107,128 of record JANHJO010005023.1, on the reverse strand, counting down.
TACGTAAACTTTTTCGTAACAGATTTCTTTTCTATAACTTAGGCTAAGATTCTCCAACCTGGTACTTTCCAGATCTATTGGACTTCCTATAGCCAGGATTTACAGCCTGCTATAATAGGTTGCAGAACCAGAACAATTTTCCCGGGTTGGGAAAAGTCATATATATGCATAGGCAATTTAAAAAAAAAACAGTATGCAGACCAGCCTTCCCACAGTCTAGGTCGATTTTAAGATGCAAGGATTTCAACTCCCAGAATTCCCCAATTAGCTATGTTGGCTAGGGAATTCTGGGAGTTTTAAGATTAGAATTGCTGAGATTGAGAAACATTGCTCTAGGTTAATTAATTCAGGGGTGTGCCAAGGGGAGGAGGGGATGGGACCATCCCTCCAGGGCTCAGACCATAAGGATGATGCTCACACATTACTCAGCTGTTTGGTAGATGGTGCAGCAACAATGGAGGGGGAGGAAGTGACAACTTCCCTTTATGGTTTTCTTGGCTGTCTTTTCAGAAGTGGCTTGCCAGATTTTTTTCTTTCTAGGGCTGATTGGCTCAAGGTCACCCAGTTGGTTTTGTGGCTAAGGCAGGTACTCACAGACTCTGGTTTTTAATGTGACTACTTAATTATTGTACTAAATCATCTCTCAAGGAGTAGGGGAGGGGGCTATTAAAACAAAATCCATTATGTGTATCAAATATACTAGGAATGGTGCTGAATTGGTGGGTTTACAACCATGTTGGTGTCAACTCTTAGCAACCACAGGGCTACATTCTCTCCAGAATGATACAGTATGGTAAATGGATTCCCCATATCAATGAATGCATCTCATTCCAGGTAGGTTGCCCAAAATTTTGATAAGACCTCTTGATTCATTTGGTCACGTGAATCTGATCTCATGAAAGAGATATTTGGCCTCATTACCTGGCTTCCTCTCCTCTATTTTACTGCCCTGCTTTCATTGAAATGAGATAATCTACAATAGAAAGCCACCCACTCCCTTATCTTTCTCAGCCTTGCACAATAAACATTCTTCTTGCTAACACCAAAGGCGTTTTCTTGGAACCCAATATGAAGTCTCTTTGCTATTACTTTCCCACCTCCAATACACAGAGAATGATGAGATTCTTTGTTTATTAAAACACTATCATTCAAGCACGATTACAGGATCTCAGGATGCAACCCAGGACAAAACCATTAAAATCTCAGAAAGCAAGCAGAAATTTTATAAAGCCAGCCAAGCCTTTGTTTAACAATTAACTGGGGTTGCTGCTGAATTAGGTTTTCAATCAGCTTAGTACTGTTTTACTGGTATATTGTATTGTCAATTGTGTTTTTATTGAGTTTTTAATAACACCTATACATTTTATTAAGGGTACTTTATTTTTTTATCCTAATCTTTAAGAACAAATTCATCTCCCACAACTATTTTTCTTTAATTTGTTTAGTTATTTGTGACATTTATGTGTTCTTATATTAGTCTCCCACCTTTCTATTGAGACTTTAAAATAGCATACATTAAAGTCTCCCATGATTTAATTTTATACCAAAAACACAGTAAAGTTCAGAGGTTTCACAAAATGGGTTCAGAAAAGTTTTCAGTCAGTTGCACATGTTTTCAGATGGCTCTTAAAACAGGGTCTTCTGTAGTGCAAGTCCTACATCTTGCAACAGGCAAAAATGCTATTCCAAATGCCTCAAATATTATCCATGGAAAACATCTTCCCCTCCTTTGTACCTTGATAAAAAAGTATTGAGTTGTCTAATGATTTATACACAATGCTTCCAATTCTGCTGAACACTTAATTTCCACAATTCTGTCTAAATTTATTACCCATGTACTATGGCTGTATTAATTTTATCCTTCTCATCTGTTCCACTACCTTCTCTATTAGTATCATTATTATGATTATTATCCTTAAGTTATTATGATTGTTATTACATTGTCCTTTTTGAATGTACACAGAGAGCTTAGCCACCGGAGACAAATTCCTGGAGGGTCTAATCACACTTGGGCAATAAAGTATTCTATTCGTCTCCTTCCTAGAAAGCCAATCCCCTTTTAAGAGAGTGGCTGTATTTGAATATATCTTGCCACAGTCTATTTTCTTACAATTTAGAACAGTGTTTCTTAACTTTGGAAGTTTAAAGATAGGTGGAAGTCCACAAATGCTGGCTGGAAAATTCTGGGAGTTGAAAGTCCACAAATCTTAAAGTTGCCAAGTTTGAAAAACACCAGTTTAGCCAATTGATTGATCGATTGCAAATGCTTCTATACCACTTCTCTGCATTCCTTTCTGCTGAAATATTAGCAGTTTTGGAACCCCATTGGCTATGAAAATACAGCCTGCAAATGAAGTGGCCTCTCTCAGTTATAGACCCTTGGCTTTGCAGCACCCACAATTCTCCTGTCATCCCACCATGTTTTAACTCCAATGCGCTCTCGTTTCCAAGGTTAGCTTTCCTGTTTACACCCACGCAGGGAGCAAGTAGATAATTCTTGCCTTCTTTATTTCTCCCTAGCCCGTCTGATATCTGAAACATTCACTGCTGTGATGTGAACTTTCCCTCCCTCGCCAAGGCCCCCACTTTAAATTTCTTGGCTGAAGGCTAAAATTCATTTCAAGCAAAGGTCAAAATAAGAAGATGGCATCATCCATTGCACTCATCTCTATGTGAAAAAGAATTGTTGTGGTTTAAGGCAGGTTTCCAAGATGATGATTATCTTTTCTAATTTACCGATTTCCCATCCCACCCCCCAAAAAAAAAATTAAGGAAAAACATTCAATCTATACACTGCGTTGAGTATTAATTCAATAGTGCAAACTATGCATATTTAAATTGCTAGTTAGAAGGAGATGTTTGTTTTAATTGATTTGGGGGGGAAGCATTTCTGCTTACCCATTTTGTTTGGTTTAATTGGTGTTTGAAAATTAGATCCAGATTGGTGGAGCTATCACACAAATATTTGCTTAGAAGTATATCTTTTTGAGTCCAGGTGGGAATTAATCCTATATAAATTGGTTAACATAGTTGATATGGCTCCTATTGAAATAATGGCTAACTTGTCTCTATAATGCCAATGAACTATTCAGCTTAATCTGAATCCAACCTAGTGTTTCTCAACTTTGGCAATTTTAAGATATGTGGATTTCAACTCCCTAATTTCCCCAGCCAGCACCTTGGCTGAGGAATTCTGGAAGTTGAAGTCTACACATCTTAAAGCTTCCAAGGTTGAGAAAGATTGGTCTATCCGAATTTACTTAAAAATGAGCTGGATCAGCCCAAGAATCTAGAACCTCCAGCATAGGATTCTGATAGTAGCCAGCCTATTTCAGAGCATGAAGTCAATAACCTTGTTGAATAGAAATGATGAGTTATATCTCAAAAGATGCCAAGTTGAGAAAGGCTGCTATACATGATTGCATCCAACTAAGAACCACTGAGTTCTTTGAGGTTTGCATTTCAGCAGATGAGGAAGTAACAGCAAAGGGTTCGATCAGATGCATTTGGGAGACACCCAATATCAGTACTGAAGAAAGGCTCAAACTGCCAGTCTGGTTAAGCTTTGCATATGGAACAAGTGGGATACCAACTTATTCTGACATTCATGTAGCAGATAAATTAAGTATGCCATAGAATAAGCAAGTATAGGCTCAGAGCTTGAACATTGTCTTTTCGCTCATAGAGAAACTTTGACTCCAAAGTCCTCCTTGATCGTCACATCAGTTAAACAGATTTTATGTTTCGGTATAGCTCAAACTAAAAGAGGAAGAATGAAAATGCGCGATAGGAATCATCTTTGAATTGTTGCCCTCCTTCTGGCCTGTTCTAACATTTTATTCAGCGACCTAGGCATGGGACAGGAAGAAAGTTGCCTGTTTTAAAGTTCATTTCTATCGTTGCTTCACTGAGTATCAAGATAGTTAAGCTGTCACATCCGGTATTGTTAAAATTATATCTTCTATAGCTGGGGACTGCCAATAATGCTGTTTTGGGAGTGAGGGGAACAAGAGAATCAATGAGAGGTTGAAGATCCCAAGTGGACAAAAAGATACAGGTAATCCTCTACTTACAACAGTTCATTTAGTGACCATTCAAAGCTACATTACTGAAAAAAGTGACTTATGACTGTTTTTCACACTTACGACCATAGCAGCATCCTCATGGTCACATGATCAACATTCAGATGCTTGGCAACTGACTTACAGTTATGATGGTTGCAGCGTCCATGTCATCCCCTTTTGCAACCTTCGGGCAAGCAAAGTCAATGGGGAAACCAGATTCACTTAACAACCGTGTTACTAACTTACCAACTGCAGTGATTCGCTTAACAACTGTGGCAAGAAAAGTTGTAAAATGGGGCAAAACTCACTTAACAAATGTTTCACTTAGCAACAAAAATGCTGAGCTCAATTGTGGTCATAAGTTGAGAACTACCTGTACATCCTGCATGTGTGCAATAGTTTTGTATTCACTGTTTTGTTGAGAAACATGGAAGGAAATGTCCTTCACTAAAATATATTAAGGCTACTCTGAGTTGACAAGTACAGTTTTCTTTGCTTCAGATTATGGAAAAGTGAAATGTTGTGGTGCAGACTAAGGAGGACCTTAGTCTCTAAAGTGAATGTTTAAGAGGTATTGATTAATTAAAGTCGACTTTAGGAGAACTATAGTCCCATTTGAGCTTCTCCATGTTAAAGTCTCATGCCACTGATTATATTTTCCCACTGAAAAGTGTCTTTGCCCTGGTCCCTACACTGAAATGGCCTACACTCAAGATCACAATAACCTTTCCAACTCTAGGGTCTCCTATGACACTGAATTCCAGTTGCTGTCCTCTAGGACTATATTTCTCAGTCCTGACAACTCAATGTTGTGTGGACTTCAATTTCCAGAATTCTCCAGCCGGCATGCTGGCTGGGGAATGGTGGGAGTTAAAGTTGACACAACATTGAGTTGACAAACGTAAGAAATACTGGTCTAGGATACTCGGCTACATTGGCTGGGAAGGTTGGGTTATAAGACCTGATCAATCAAGGCAAAAAGGAAAGTTACTCCTGATAGCAGTAACTTTAAATATTAGTCTGGAGGAAGAGGAGGAAAATTTCCCACTGAAGACCTTAAGCTCAGGTGTAAAAAAAATGTAGGTATGGATATATATGTTCAGATGCTGGGTAATTTTAGGCACTAGATGTCATGGTTTTACGAAAGGAAAGCAGAGAATTCCTTTAGTCATAAATCTCAAATAACATTTTTTGATCCTGACTTCCATCACTATCAAGTTCATTAATATTCCATGTGCTTGTACTCCTAATTTCTTAAATAAAAACATTTGTTAGCCTTGATTAAGAAAAACAATCTGGAGCATCAGCTGTTTCCCATTTTAACTAATTATAATTTTATAGCAAGCTCATGGCTAGAGAAATGTATTAATGAACAAAAGGATAACATTTATAATTAGAAAAAAATACTAAATCAGCACTGTAATCATACGAACATCCCCCTGCTTAATTCTGCCACATAGCGTGAAATTTTTATTTCAAAAGATTAAGACAGGATGCTGCACAATCAGAATTAATCCTAAGGGGCTTGGCAGGGAGATATCATTTAAATGATTATTTATTGCTGCCCCTATACCTGCCTTTCCCTCTGTAGTCATCTCTGAAGCCCTTGGCTTTTGACCTTAGACCTAATGCTGCCCACATCCTATGTGATGGATGCCTGTTTCCATTTATCTTTCTAAATTTGAAGACAGATTTCTAACCTGGAGTTTTTTTTCTCCAGACGTCTGACTTAAAACTTTTATAGAAAAATTGATCATACGTTTTAGAGACAGGGAAGTACCAAAATAATTGTTTTCAGATCTACAAAATGCACCCGAATTGGCATGGGGCTTTTCATCCAGAGACTGTACAGTTAGTCCTTGACTTATGACCACAGTGGAGCTCAAAATTTCTGTTGCTAAGTGAAACATTTGTTAAGTGAGTTGTGCCCCATTTTACAACCTTTCTGGCCACAGTTGTTAAGTGAATCACTGCAGTTATTAAATTAGTAACATGGTTGTTAAGTGAATTTGACTTCGTCATTGACTTTGCTCATCAGAAAGTCACAAAAGGCGATCACATAACCCCAGGGCACTGCAACCGTTATATATATGAGTCAGTTACCAAGTGTCTGAACTTAGATCATGTGACCATGGGAGTGCTGCAATGGTCGTAAGTGTGAAAAGTCACTTTTTTCAATGCCGTTGTAACTTCAAACGGTCACTAAACAAATCATTGTAAGTCAAGGACTATCTGTATGTCCCATATGACTTTCTGAGATGATTTTGTGTCATTATCTTTCCAAGAACAGAGTTTCAGAAAAAGTTGTGAGGAATTTTTTATAAAGACTTAGATAGGTAGGTAGGTAGGAAGGTAGGTAATAGACAGACAGGCAGACAGACAAACAGAAAGACAATCTTAAACATGGTGGATTTTTGAACACAGGCAGACATCCCTGCTTGTAGTTGGATGTGCTGACAGCAAAACACCAACTTCATTCCCAAATAAATCTATTGTTTTATATCTCTTGCTTGGAGGTGGGACAGGATATAGAGGGAGCCTTCACATATAGTTCAGTCTAGCATTGAGACTCTTTAAAGAGAACCTAACCATATTAACCATCTTATTGCTCCATCTTCTCAGTTTAATACAATACTGCGTGCTATATTGATACACGGTACACCATATTCATATGTTCAGATACTTAACATTGTATTATATAAACTCCTTAGAATAGTAAATGTAGGTAAGAGAGAGAGAAAAATAAAGTGGGTATTTTATCAGTGTTAATTATATTTTGAATGTTATTGTTACAAGCATTGTAACTGTTTGACTTTCTTCAAAATTAAATATCTAGTAAATATATATTTATATAGTATAGAATATATAGTAAACTACATCAGGGTTTCATCTCTGTTTTTACAGTAATATTGAAATGGGAATTTCAGGATGCCCAGCTTGTCAGCCCTGCACAAATAACTGATTATATATTTCAAATGCCTTATTTTGGCAATGTCAAAGACAGCAAAGCAAAATTTGCATCCTTGAGACTTATAAAATCAGAAAAAGATCCCAGGTAAAGTACTTCTTTAAGCGGACACCTTCTGCAGTTAATGGAAACTTACTATTTTCACAGCATTTAAAAACATAACCCAATTTCCCCCATTTTCTACTGTCTGGGAGAGGGGGTTCTGCTCACCCCCCCCCCAGACTGTGAATTTCTCAGGGTCAGCTTGAGAAGCACAAATGTGAAAAAAAGGCCCAGATTTTATCTTGCATTCTTCCAGAAGTATCACATTGGTTCAGAGTCATAATATCCTGCCTATGGGTTTTTTTTGTTATTTTTCTGCCTAATATTTCTGGCCCATCTGCATTCAAGATGTTTGCCAACAAATTTCTGGCCTTTCACTCCACACAGCTGATTCCAGTCAAGGCCTCCATGGGCTCCCAAAGATGAAATTTCAAATCAGGGTGAGAATGGGCTGTGTTTTGCTACCTGCTTATCAGAGCAGCTTTGGAAGAGAAAACTCCTCATGGTTCACACAGAAAGATTGTTGGTTGTTTTCGGTTTCAATGCCCGTTCCCAGGACAGATCTGAGACATGCTGCCCCAGCCAAAGGACAAGATAGCACCTCTCTATCTTGTTTTGACGTCCTGGACCTCAAGGCTGGCTGGGCAGCTGCGTCAGATGCCTCCCAGGCCAGATGAAAGTATCTTCCAGCAGCAAAGAGGAGTTTTAGGAAGTACACCTTGCATGGCACCAACAGTGTTTCCATTTGTGCATCCTTTCACCTGGTCACCTGTGCACAGGCACATTATTTGCCCAAATCTTCCAGCCCGGTCTTTCCCACACTTCTTACAGGTATTTTGTGAGAGGACAATGAGATGAGTTGGCTGGAAAAGAGCTAAGAGCTTCTGAAACATCACTTCCAATGTTTAGGAACATTTTTATATCCATGTATATACTTCAGGCGCATTTGCAGAACCAACCCCAAAACCAAACGATCCGATGGTGGCTTATAGTACATTGGGGCACCTCAGTTACACAGTGCTTTAGTGTAGTGCAACAAATGAAGCAGAGGCTTCAAAGAAGTCAATATGATACCCACAATCCATCCCATTCCATCTTTTTTTTTCATGCAACACATGTAAGAAAAGGGGGAGGCTTTGATGCATGGTTGTGGCATCTTGACTTTTTTGACCCCATCCAGAGACCCTTGGAACGAAGCCTGTAATCCTCTGTAGCATATCTGTCATGGATTTCCCCATGTGTTCCAATGCTTAAGAGCACCGTTTCTCACCCTCAACAATTTTAAGATGTGTGGACTTCAATTTCCAGAATTCCCCAAGCAGCTGTCTCAAGCTGTCTAAACCAGAAACGCTGGCTAAGAGAATAGCAGTTTGAAGTATGGTCACACTGAAGTATCTATGAGCAATAAAATTTCTTGTTCTATTTTTCTCCTCTCTCTTTCGACTTTTCTCCACATCAATTTCTTTTGCTCTCAAAATCTCAAAACCATTAGCATTTCTACCATAGCATGAACTTCTCTAAAGGACTAGACCTATGATTTCTGATTATAAAATATATTCAAACAGAACTGCAACAATCACATCCCTCCAGCTGTTACTTCAGTAACAGTCTATATATCCATATCTGGAGACTCTCTACTTTCCTTCTGGATGGGATAGCATCCCCCCAGGTAGAGTTGCATGCCACTTAAGAGTCATCTTTGATTTTTAGCTCCTGGTTAAAGAGCAGGTGGTAGTTGTGGGCCTTTGAACAACTTCATCCAGTGCACTAATAGCACCCAATTGTGGATGAAGAGGACCTGCTCATAATCACTCAAGGTTTGATCACCTCAACCTTGGACTACAGAAACAGATACTGTCATACTGTCCTTAAAATTGGTCCAAAATGCAATAACATGGGTAGTGATGATTGTACTTCAGGAGACCCATGTTACAGCTCTACTTCATGAGCTGCACTGTCTTTCTTTTGTCTTCCAGGGGCAATTCAAGTGCTAGTCATCACCTATAAAGTCTTTCATGGCACAGAGTTAGATTATTTGAGAGACCTCCTGTTTCTGATTTTATCTGCCCATCCGATGATATTCAACATAATGGACACCCTTGAGGCTCCCTTTATGAAACAAAGTCCTCTGATGGGACCCAGGAGCCATGTCCTTCAGAACAGCATGCCCCCATAGATGTGGATGCCCCAACCCTGTTGGCCTCGTGTATGGTTTGGATTTTTTTTCCCCGGGCATTGGGCCAGGATGCTGGGCAAGACTATCTGCTAAATAGTTTGGGTTATTGAACAGTTTGCGTTTGGCCTCTGTGCTGTTTTATGTTGTGGTTTTGTGTATTTCTTTATTTTATTACTTTCCTTCATTTATGCTTCTTGCTTCATTTTTATGATAGCCACTCCAAGCTACAATTTGCAAGTGGACAGCTATGGTACATAAATTACACAAATACATACATCCATACATACACAGCAGGATTTTTTTGTCTGTATTCCCATTGTATTCTTGACCTGCCATGTCTAGATGGTGGGGTGTCCCTTGCCCAGCCCTTCCAAACTGAATTTCTGTAAAAATTAGGGTGTTGGATGAAGATTGGAGAAACCCAGATTCAAATCAAACCTTAGCCATAAAAAATTAGTCAGTGACTATGGGCCAATGACTTTCTTTCAGTGCAATTTATCACCTCAATGCAATTTACCACCTCACAGGGCTGTTGTTTTGGAGAGAATATAGAGGAGAAAGTGGTATCTATGCTGCCCTGAGAGGTGGGATATACCATAACTGCAACAAATGCAAATATGTGAGATTGTGTAGGTTTACTGGTAATCTTACAAACCTTCTAACACTGGTCCTTTTTAAAAAATGTACCACTTCTTGTTCTGGAAAAATGAGTTTGCTTCTCCCCCATTCCATCTTTTCTTGTTTTAATCAGATACCATCTTGATAAATTAGTAATTGTACAAGATGAGGACTTGAAAATGCCTGAGTGCATTTTCACAAGAGTCAACGCAGACCAAGCACGTATGAGATGCACTTTTAAGTAGACCCAAAGGTTTATTTTATAGGTTCTTTAACTAATTTTCTAGTAATAAATCACAAGGGGTTAAAGTAGCAAAACATATTCACATAGGATGACCCAAAGGGGCATGAGAAATATGGATATACATGCACACTGAGGGGCATGAAAAAGAACTTTTTCAAAAAGGAAAAAAATGCACCTGTGCAAGGGAAAGTGAAGAACTAAGAGAAGGTAAAAACTGAGTTCACATATTCTCCTAATTATATATATAATTTTTATTAACTTTTTACACAGATAAAAGGCAAATATTAAAATGCATAAAGAAAAACAAAAAGTGTAATAAGAGAAAGATGGAAAAAGGAAAGGTGCAGAAAGCAATACAGTAAAAGTGATAATTTAAAAAAACAGAAAAAAAAATCCACTCTTTTCAGCAGTTACTGTACAAAGAAACTAATTATCTCTCCTCCTCCTTTCGTATTATAAAAATTGCTTCGGCCCTTTATTTAATCCTTTTTCCATCGTTGAATCTGCAAATCATCATTCACTCTTTTCCATTTTCAGTTAAAAGTTCATAAAAGTTTCCAGTCCTTTACGAAAGTATTTATTGCTTTGTTTTTGACTAGCCATGTCAGTTTTGCCATTTCTGCCATCTTCACCAACCATTCTTCCACTGTGGATATTTCAGTATTTCTCCATCATTGTGCATATAATAATAACTTTCCTGCAATCACTATATTGTCCTAAGTCTCCAATAAAGAAATTGCATCTTGTTTTTTAATTTAATGCATGAACTAAGTCAAGATTTCCCCCAAAATCACAAGGCTGGCATAGTTTCTTGTCAAAAAGCTCACAACTGTAAATTAAAGGAGAGGCCTGAAGTTTCTTAATTGCTGCTGTAAATTCAATCTGTGTTTTGATCTCCCTCCTTCACACTTTATCTCACTGATGAATACAGATAGTCTTTGACTTATGATCACAATTAAGCCCAACATTTCCATTGGTAAGAAGGAATGTGTTAAATGAGTCAAGGTCCATTTTACAACCTTTTTTGCCACACTTGTTAAACAAATCACTGCAATTGTCAAGGGAATCATGGTTGTTAAGTGAATCTGGCTTCCCCCAATGACTTTGCTTGTCAGAAACCAGCTGGGAAGGTCGTAAATGATGATCAAATGAACCCAGGTCAGTGCAACTATATATGCCACTTGCCATGCATTCAAATTTTGATCATGTGATCATGGGGATGCTGCAATGGCTATAGACATGAAAACTGATCATAACTTAGTTTTTTCAGTGCCATTGCAACTTCAAACAGTCACTAAACAAATGGTTGTAAGTCGAGGACTATCAGTAATGAAAAATGAACAACCTTAACCTATATTACAGGGGTGTTGTAATAATAAAACAGGAGGAAGAAATTATTAGAGTTTGTTAGAGAAAAGTGGAATATAAATTTGATATTTTCAACCTAATTTACCACAGGATATATATGAGCCTAATTTAATAGGGGGGGGTTACTCATTTACTCAATAACAAAACTCAGTTGGCTGCATTTGAATGAAACTATATATTTATCAATATTGCCTGGTGCTCAAGCTTTTCTTGGATGAATAATATTTGGGGGATTACACTGGATGGAACAGTCCCTTTCTGGTTGTCTCCTCTTTGTCAGTGTTTATAGATTGCACGATGTCCAAATGTCGTACTATAGTTTGATTTGTGTGCATTGTAGAACTCAGATGAGTGAATACAGCCAACTGTGGTTTATTTAGCCATACAGTTAAATCATGGCTTGCTGCAATATGTGAAGCCATTATTCTTACTATCTTTATCAGAGTGCAGTGATTGCATTTGGCCATCACTTAACACCCTCCACAAATATCCTCAAAGCCCCTCTAAGATTTAAAGCCAATTGCCAAGCTATTGGACTACAGTGTTTCTCAACCCTGGCAACTTTGTCCGTTGGGGAATTCTGGGGTTTGAAGTTCATGTATCTTAAAGTTGCCTAGTTTGAGAAACACTAAATAAAAAGCAGGAAGACCCACACCTAAATCAACCAGCAGTCATAGCAGTTCATTGGGTGACTATCTTGCAGGGTTGTTGAGGGGAAAAATAATAAAAGGGAGTGCTAAATATATTACCTTGAGCATTATGAAATTCCTGGGGAAATATTCACATTTTTAATTATTATAATGTTTCATTTTCATTATATTGGCTAAGTCTTACCTGCCTCTTCATCCCAAGCCCAGCTTCTGGTTTGAAGGGAAAGGCAGGAAAAGGTAAACATTTTTTACAACAACCAAAATGGCAGTTCTTTGATGCAATTATAGGAGAAACTGCATCATTTTTAGGGATCTGACTATAAACATAGTGAAGATTTCAGCTCCAGTGAATATGAATTAGGGACCAGGGTACCCCAAAGGACAAAGAATTGAGGGAAATGATGGCCAAAGCTGTTAAGAGGCATCTTTTTTGTGTGTAAGCAATAATAGCAAAGCAGAATAAGTTGCTTTCTCCTTTTTTTTCTTTTCTTGGAGAATTGAACCTCAATACAGAGAGGCTGATGGAGAGCTAGGCCGAAGGCCTTAAAAGTTATCTTGATAGATGGTTTTGTGATTTTCTTTTTTAAAAAGGGGGCCTTTGGTGAGGGGGGGGAAGAGTAACTCTTCCTGGGGTAGAAAGTCTGTTTTCATTCGTGCCAATCTCTGACGTCAATGGGAGCAAAAGAAGCGATAACCGGCTTTGTCAGGCGATGCCCCTCTCGGCCCCCTCGCCCGTCCTGCCCGCAAAAGGGATACTCCCGGCCCTTTTTTGGGTTGTTTTGTTTTGTTTGCCAAGCGAAGCTTTCGATATCTCGCAGGTGGCGCTTGCGAGGCCTTGGCGGAGGGGCAGGCTGATTAGCCCTTGAGGAAAACAGCCACACTTGTCTTGCTAACGTAGCTTCAAGGTCTCGAACCAGCATAAAATGCGGAGCGAAAGGCAGACCCGGAGCACTCGGGATCCCAGAGAGCTCATCAGGTAAGACCTGCTTTTTTTTTTTGCTATTGGGGGGACTTAGGCCCGGCTGGGTTTTTCTTTCCCAAGCAAGCCTCCCGTCTTAAAGCTTACGGTGGGAGTAAAAGGGCTCCCTGGCTGGGGAAGTCCAGCAACTCTCTCCAAGATTTCAAACGGGATGGAGAAATCTTTGCTTTGTTCTCTTTTGCAGGTTTTTGCAGCAGTGGAAATACCGGTGAGTAGTTGCGCGCCTTCGGTTCTCGGGGTTGCTGTGGCCAGCAGCAGCCAAGGAAAAGTCGGGGAGAGCTTTATTTTTTCGTACCCGCCGGCGATGCCTCACAGCGAATGCCTGATTTTTCTTTCTTTTTCTTTTCTTCTCTCCTTTTCTCCCAGGTTGGCCTACCGTCCGTCGTCCAGAAGAGCCGGGTTGCCTCCGATTTCTGCTCGTCGTTCCTTTTTCCTATGCATATACTTCTTTGATAGTTCTAATTTAAAGAGGCATAAGGCATGGGAAAATGGGGCGGTGGAGTGTAGCATCGGCCCTGCAGGGTTTTCCCGCCTTCGGACGCATCCCCAAGCGAGGTTGAAAAACCTTTCAAGTAAGCAGGCCGGGGAGATCGAGTCGCGGTGGCTGATCCCAGCTCTGCCGATCGGGTCTGCAAAGTGGGGTTCTTGTTGTAGGTCGGCGGGTTTGATCCATGCCGAAGAGTATTACCGTACTTCCAATAAAGATTTTTCGAAGCCTAGCTAAATAGTTCCAGGCTTGGCTTGAAAAAAAAAATATTGATTCAAACTTTGCTTTTTAAAGGGCAGAATGCAACAGCTACTCCCTGATGGAAAAATTTATGTTTTTGTTTTTCTCTCTCTTACAGCTGCTAAAAAGCAAGAGGTGTCAGTAAGAACTTGTGGATGCCAGGAAGTGTCATGGTAAGGCTTCCTAGCTTGCAAATTCCATTCTTCCCTTTTTCATCCACAGGTCCTCATATGGAATTTATAATGTGACCCTTACTATATTGTAACGGCCTTTATTTTTATTTTTAGGCGAGTGACTGCAGTTCTGGAGAAAAGGAACCTAAAAGAAGAGAGGTAAGAAACAAAGGAGTTTGCTACAAAATTTAAAAATTTAAGTGATCAGTGGCTGTGCTTCAAGGAATATGTTCCATTGAACACAGTGTGATCTAACTTCTGAATAAGAATCTGTGCATTTGCATTGTTAAGCCATTTTCCTGTTTTTTTACCCACAGGTCTTCATGGAATTTATAATGTGACCCTTACTATATTGTATCTGCCTTCATTTTTATTTTTAGGTGAGAGCCTGCAGTTCTGGAGAAAAGGATCTTAGAAGAAGATACTGTAGGTAAGAAACAAAGGAGTTTGCTAAAGTGCTAGCCACAAAATAAATTAAAAAACTTAAATACATTTGTATTGTTAAGCCAGCCTGCAATTTATTTTTCCTTTTTCATCCACAGGTCTTCATGGAATTCATAATGTTACCCTTACTATGTTGTAACTGTGTTTATTTTTAGGCGAGAGACTGTAATTCTGGAGAAGGAACCTAAAAGAAGATAGGTAAGAAACAAAGGAGTTTGCTAAAGTGCTAGCCACAAAATAAATTAAAAACATCTGTGGTTGAACTTCTGGGAATATATTCCATTGAACACAGTGTGATGTAAATTCTGAATAACCTGTACATTTGCATTGTTAAGATATTTGCCCTCTTTTCTATGGTGTGTTGTTTTAAGCTGTCCCCCACCCCACATCTCTCTCCCTTTTACAACTGCTAAAAGCAAGAGGTGTTATTAAGAAACTTTTAGATACCAGGAAATGTCATGTTACCGCATCTCAGCCAGTAAAACTATTTTCCTTGTTCACAGGTTCTCATGGATCTGTACATTTGCCTTGTTTAGATGGTTGCCTTCTGTATATTTTATATTGTGAATAAATCTCAGTCATACCCATACTTACATTAAACTAAAATCCATTTTCTTTGTTTTCATCCACAGGTTTCTCATCAATCTGCATTAAGATGGTTGCCTTCATGTTTTGTTTTGTGAATAAATTTCCACACTTGCATGCATTAAGCTTAATTTCCAAATAAATGCACATAGGATTGCTGTGTAATAAAATAGTAAAGTATGCGTGTTCGTGTATTGTATTTGAACCAATGATATAATTATGCCTGTATGTCACTTTGTGAAATATGATTCAGTTGGCTTGCAAAGCTTCATTTGATTGGTACCTGTTGCTTTTGATTTAGTAATAAAATTATATATATTTGATCTGGAGTTTGTACGTCTTACTTATTAAGGTTGGCAAATTGTGTCAAACAATACAAAATGGTTATACTTTGACAATGGTTTTTGATAAAAAAAAATAACTCTGGGGTGCTTCAATAATATGTACAGGTTGGGCTTTGACATCACTTTAACTACATTCCCAGTCTGTGAGTATAAAAATGTACACATGGTGAACATAAATCATGTATTTCTAAATCACATTCACATAGGAGTAAGCAATCAGTGTGCAAGCAGTCACTACTTATTGTATGCTTGGAGTTCCACAATCAATACATTTTGTGTGCTTGGGGAGTTTAGAGTTCTATATCAATGCACAATGGTTCTTGTGCCATGGGTAAATTTAAGCCCCAAAAATACCTGCTCACATATTTATATGGCTGTACACAGATCCAATGTTCCTAAAGCTTATTGCAACTAAAAAAATGTTAGAGCATAATATAAAGATGAATCCATTTTGTCTTGTATGCCAAATGCTGTCTTATTAACTCTAAATCCCAAAAATGTTCAGTGGAGTTCACTTAAGATGCAATAACCCCTCGAAAATCTACAATTTGGGGTGTAGTTTTTTTAAAAATCAACTGGTTATTTGTAATAACTCACAGGTAATCCTATACATAAAGTGCTATGCAGACTTGCACCTAAGCACAGCCCAAATGAAGAAATGTTTCTTGCTTAATAAGTGGGTTCATGAATCCTAAACGTTCAGGTATCTAAGTCCCTTGACACAAAAAGAGAAATATCATGCCTCATTTCCAAGAGCATCAGAATTTACAGCTGGAGGCTCACAGTTCCATAACAAGCTTAACATTAAAAATTTAAATTGTGGGCTTTAGAGAGTAAATATGATTTCTCTCTGCATTTCTATTTCTAATCATCTGTATGGATTATTTCAATAGGCTCACATATTAGCCTTTTTGGTTTATTTTAGGAAAAATAAAGCTTTGATTCTATGCATCTTTACTTGGGACTTAGTAGGATATACTGCTAATTAAATAGGCTTTTAGAGTGGAATGCACTGCTTAAAAATATTGCCTATAATCCTCTTCCAAACACAGTACCACATCTTTTACATTTTAGTAACAAGAATGCTGTTCCTATTAACAGGCACAATGGCTTAGTCTATAGGTACCTAAATAGGTTGAACTATTTATTTACATTATAACTCCTTCTCCAGTTCTATTTCCATATAATAAGGACCAGTGTGTAGATCCCAAAAACCAAAAAAAAGTGAAGTAGATTCAGAATAGCTGTAATACACCTGGAGCCCATCAGATCAGGGAAGAAATACAGCTTGGGTTTGTACCATACTTGGAGCTAAAAACTCACCAATCACATTTTAGCCTAAGTGCATTGTGCACTTAGTTACCGTAATTTAGAAGTAAGGCTTTTTTGTGCTGACATTTGTGTTATTTTTTTTCTTCTCAGTTAAATATCAGATTGTAAAGGAACGCGATGGAGGGATTTGGGCAATTATATGATAAAAGATAGAGGATCATTGCCATCCAGTAAAATTCTAGGAAGAGAAAATAATTTGGGAGTAGAATCAATTTTACATACACTCCTTTCCTCCCTTATTAAACATCTATACAGAGCGAAAAGCATGATTGTAAAATTCACTGACCAGGTAC
>JANHJO010005022.1:60542-71639 GCA_032468235.1 Pseudoxyrhopus heterurus | reverse complement strand
CGCATGGCATGCGCAGAGGCTCTGGGAGAATAAAAAATGGGCCTCCCGGAAGTCCCGAAATAGGCCTGTTTCCGGCCTCCGGAGGACCTCCAGAGGCCAGGGGTGGCTGTTTTTGCCCTCCCAGAGGCTCGAGGAAAGCCTCTGAAAGCCTGGGGAGGACAAAAATGCCCCCCATGCCATGGTGCAGGAGGCCAACTAGGCCATGCCCACCATGGCCATGCCCACCCAGCAACCGGGCAGAGAACCGGTTGCTGGAATTTTTGAAACCCACCCCTGCCTAGAGCAGGAGTAAACAATTATGGTCTCTTTACAACCTGTGGTCTTAAACTCTCAGAATTCCTGAGCCAGCATGGTTGGCTCAGGAATTCTGGGAGTTAAAGTCCACAGGTCATAAAAGGGCCATAGTTGCCGAACCCTGGCCTAGAGTCTCTGCAAGAAATGTGTCTTTCTTCTTCAAAAGGAATAGATTTTAAGGCAGTTGTATTTTTGAGCAGCATTGTACCCCGTTGAAAGATATTAACTTTCTTGAAAAGAAAGGGACAAAGGGGAAAAGATCAGTCTTGCCTTCTTTCTTTTTTGACAATCGATGGAATGGGAAGGGTTAATAAGATGCTGCTTAATGGATTCTCTTGTCACTTAATATGTCTCAGTTCAAGCTTTCAATTTTGTGCCTCAAAATTTACAAATAAACTGGCAGGACCAGCGTGGGAGAGGTTGTTGGAGCTTTGTACATGCTTTACAGCCTTTCGTGAAAAAAATTGTTTTCTTTGAACTGTTTATCAAGGAATATGAAAAATTCTGCCACATCAGCTCTGTGACAATTCAATCACATGCAAGGCAGCCTTTCTTCTTGAAGTTCTCAAGAGCTCCATACAACATCCCTGGCTCTGTTCTGGGTTTCCCGGAAATTCCTTGATCAGATTTAAAAGGACTATATTTTTTTTAGCAACAGATTATTTCCCTATTTCCATTCCAAAGCCAGCTTTGAGGAGACCACGAGGAGACCATTTTCATTATATTTTGTGGGGGGGAAATGATGCACATTTGTTTTTGCTTCTTAAACACCTTAAGATCTAGCCCCAGACTATTATCTTTGACAAGATTGAAGTGGAAATCCAAGCAGATTGATTCACTCTGTAATCCAACTTCAGTTTACTGCTGAACATTTTCCAATTGGGAGAACAGCCAAGAGAAACCCTATCTCTGAATGATTAAAAGCAGACTTAACATTATTTAAGCAAATGTAGCATGAGAGGGTAAGACCTATAAACCATCACCGAGAAGGACTTTTTCCTTCTATTGAAAAGAATCTCTAAAATATATACAACCAGCTTTTTCCTCCAGTGGCAGAATGCATTGCTCATTTTATTGAGTCATAAGAGATATTTTTCCCCCTTGTCAGCATCCTGAAATGTTGTACTTCACACTTTTGTACATGTGGATTGTGATTGGCTGTGCCTACTGACCTCTTGCAGTTTCAGGCACTGAATGTAGAGAGCACTAGCCCTATAATATTTTAGACAGAAAATCAATGTTGTGAATCCGCACAAGAGAATGGCACAGATTGTTCTTTTGCCAAGTCTAAGTTCCGGTTATAAGATCTTTAGGAAAGTCTTCTAAAGACACTAGCAAAGTTGCAGTGCATTGATTGTTGCTGGTTTATTATAAAGATGCTCAATTGCTGATTTTCATGTGTCATCATATGTGACCCATTCATTTTGTGTTGCAATTAACCATGATCACAAACACATGCTAGCTACATTCATATTTGAAATGGACACGTCACAAGCTCCTTGGGGAAACTGGAACTAGCTTCAGGTGGTATGAGATATGACCAAGGGACCATTTCCCTTGGTTTATCATTTTTGTCAATATGTCTGATTTGGGTTGTCAAGCTTGAGAAATGTTTTCCAAAGTTCAGACTCAAATGTATATTTTTGGTGTGGCTGTTTCTCCTACTAGTTTTTTTATCTGCAGTTTGGTCTGATATACGGTACATAGTTTCTTCATACATATTTTTTTCCAAAACGAATGTACACTGTTTTAGTTATTGTATTTTACTTTGCAAGAGGTACAAGGCTTTTTGCATTGGGGATGTAGATGTAGATATAAGTACTCATTCATAAACTGCAGTGCAACATTTGGAGAACTGAGAATTTTGAACCACAATTAAATTTAAGTTGGTGAATTGACTCAAAAAGACAAAATTTTAAGATCAAACTGCACACATTTCTTCCCTTTGTTAATGAGTAAAGCAGTCTCAGAGACAAAAACGGAATCACAAAGTTTCTTTGCACAAAATCTACAGTTTTCCATCTTTCTCAATGGTCTTTGGTCACTGCATTATTAAGCTCTTGTCATCATTTTTTACTTATCACAATAGCTTCACGCTGCTGCTCTTGTAATTACCATGCCGAAAAACTGAGAGAGAGAAAAATATGCTTCAGGGACCTGGAAATCCAAACGAAAACCTTTCTTTTACTACAGAGTCATGTTTACCAGCACATATTACTTGGGTTCATATTTTATCGGTATATTGGAAATAGCTGAACTGCAGAACAGTATTCAAGATGCAGGAGACCTTTGGGCCAAGCCAGGTGTTCTGTGGCAATCAAATCAAAGGAGAAAGGCAGCCTTAGAGGACTAGTGCTAATCTGGAAAATGGATGCAGGGTGCCCTCTAATGGTCTTTGAAAAGAGAAAGCTAATGCTCTCTATACTCCAAAGAATACTGCATGCATTGCTTTAAAAAAAAAAGATTAGACTCAAGTCAGATTGTTCATCCTTGCAATGACAGAAAATAATCGCACTAATTGCAGGAAAGGTTAACTGAGTTCTTATCACTCTGCCTAACCATTGTTGTTATTGTTTTACAAATCACAGTTTATGGGAGTGGAAGAGGAAGGTACTGATCTTATTTATAGCAAGAGTTAGCCATGTTAGTTCATTAAATAATAAAAATTAGGACTTTGTTATGTGAGCTGGATTAAATATGTTCATTTTACAATTCTGTTTTGGAAAAAGAAATTGTTACAATCTGCTAAGTTATCACTATGAAGTTTAAATGTCTTCATTTCAGGCTGAGGAAAAGTTATAAAAGAATTAAAACTTGCAATCAGTTGCAGTCTGAATTCAGCAACAGAGACGCAATATGTAGGTCTTAATAGAAATAATTGAGAAGCTTTTTGCTTGCAAATTCCTTCAGCTTCAATACCATACTACATATCCGCTTGTAATTTAAAATAGCCAGTCAAGATTTGAATATTGCAACCCCCTTTAAATGTCCTCTAACAAAGAACTATTGCAAAACCACATTACTTATCCACATTTGCAAGGAGAAACATGAATAAATAATATATAATTCTTTACTAAAATGGCTGACTGTTCTTTTTTCCCCCCCAGCTTTAAAAGCTTAAAATATTCATACTGATGAGGCTGGGGTGTCTTTGTCGCCTTTAAAATGCTAAACAAGCCTGCGGCATGATCACAATCTGGTGAAAAGATAAGTTGCTTTCAAGATAAATTCAGACAAGCCTTAAATTAATCAAAGAGAGGATGGTTAACTTTTTTTATATGTTTTAAATCAACAATAGATGTTTGTTTGTGACATTTGGCAGGTTGCCTGTTTTACTCACTGCAAGGAGCAGAAGAATTTTAAGAAGGTCTAAATCAGCTTCCATTCAAAGACTTCTCATCTGAACATATCAAGCGTTTATTTGGAAATCAATCTTGCTTTTAAGAAAAAAAAAATCTCTGATGGGATTAATATTTAATTTTGGAGCAGATGGGTGGAAGTGTTCCAAATGAAACAGTAGGTAGTCTAGAACCAGTAGGCTGCCTCTCCTTGTTGCTCTCAGTCCTCACATTTTTCTGCCTCTGTGAATTTTTACTGTTATATTAGAAGTAGTTGGTATAGAGATGTCAAGTGTAGATAAAGAACTAGCCCAGAAGTAAAAAAACCAACAAGAACAACAACAACTTGGGCCAAGGTCCCAAGTTTGATTATTGGCATTTTCAGGTGTGGCTAGAAGAATCATACTTGATAACCTGGAGAGCTGAACTGATAATATGGAGCCTGGGGGAGGGCGTTTTCACCCTCTCGGAGGTTCGAGGAAAGCCTCCGGAGCCCGGGGAGGGCAAAAACGGCCCCCTGCCACGGTGCAGGAGGCCGACTAGGCCACGCCCACCATGGCCACTCCCACCCAGCAACTGGGCAGAGAACAGATTGCTAAAAATTTTGGAGCCCACCCCTGGATTTACCGTCAGACAACTCTAGTTACATTTAGTGGGACTTCCTTATGAGTAAGCAATAATGGAATAGGACCAGAGTTGCTAAGGGAAGAATCAAAGTTTCCCAGGCTAAAGATGGTTTTACATAAACATATTTTAGCCTCTCAAAGCTACCAGGTTACCTGCCTAGTTGATTGGAAGAAGCCTAGAGTTTGGACCCATTGTGTATGGATTACGGTTATACTGTATGTGTTATATTCAGTTAGAAATTATACAGAATTTAGTGCAATGACCACTACTTTCCATTGTCCAAATACTTCTGTTCCTTTGAGACATTGACCAAAACCTCAGAGCTATACTAAGGATTTGTAGGTGACAGCATCCAAACCCTTTTAATGATGTTGACTTCTCAAAACGAAGTTTCCACGAATACAGTTAGATGAATTATAGCTTCCTTTAATGGAATGTGTCACTGCAATGAGAGCCAGTTTAGCATAGTGGTTAAGATGCCAGGCCAAAACCTGCGAGTTCTAGTTCTACCCAAAGCTATCTGGGTAACCTTGGGCCAGGCACTCTCTCTCAGCCCTAGGAAGGAGGCAGTGGCAAACCACTTCCAAAAAACCTTGCCAAGAAAACTGTAGCAACTAATCCATGCTGTCCCCATGAGTCAATACTATCACAAAAGCATAAAAATATTTTTTTAAAAAAATCACTGTATTGCAGTCAAGGGTATAGATGATGGTCTTGTAGAATTCATGGCCATCACCACTTTTAATCCGGTAGTTCAGGACTATAACAGACATTACAAGGTGTTTATTGATTTAAATAGTGTTATCTCATATACATTTAATGAGCTTGCCTCTCTGCTTTTATAAAAAGACTCCAAATACTTAACACACAAATGAGGGTCAGTAAGAGAAAGAGAAATTGGATTTGAGTTTCTCTTATCATCCTTCTGGAATGACATCACTGGCTCATTATAAATTCTTGGGGCTATTATCGCTGGAGATTTAAATGCTGGAAACTCAGGTACCATGGCTGGTATCCTATCTACACTTACTTCAGAATAAGCCCTGCTGAATTCCAGAATATTTACTTTTGAGTCAGTACATTTCTAGGTTGCATAAGAGGAATTATCTACAAATAGGTTCCGTGGGGCTTACTTCTATCTAGAATTCTCTCCAAGATGAATCAGATTCATTTTTTAAGTTTTCATAATTTAGGGATGTATTCCAGCAACTTAACCATTGGCATACTTAACTGCACTGCACACAAAATCTGAATATCTTTCCAGTTAAGACTCTCTAACCGATATTTTTTCTTATTTTACAGAATCCCCTGCACCTGCAGTTGAGTTTAGAACGTTCCCTGAGTTTTGACGCGGACGTCACTTTTTCAATCTTGGCCTTGAACAACTGGTATAATTTTAGTTTGATGGTATGCCAGGAAGAGTGGAACATCACAGATTTTCTCTTCCTTACTCAGCAGAGCTCCAAATTTTATTTGGGATCCATTATAAATATCACGGGAAACCTCACATCTGCCAGTGACCTCTTGACCTATCTGCAGTTTCATCTGGAGAACATTAAGGATACAACTTCAACAGTGGTGATGTTTGGATGTGACATGGAAAGCACAAGGAGGGTTTTTGAGCTAACCACACAATTTGGGGTGATGCCGCCTGAGCTTCATTGGATTCTTGGGGATTCGCACAATGTGGAAGAGCTGAGGACAGAAGGTTTGCCGCTAGGTCTTATAGCTCATGGGAAAACAACACAATCTTTTTTTGAAGATTACGTGCAGGATGCAATGGAGCTGGTAGCTAGAGCAGTTGCTTCAGCTACAATTATCCAACCAGAATTGGCATTGATTCCAAGTACAACCAACTGCTTGAGCACAGAGGAAAAAAATCTCACATCAGGCCAGTATTTATCAAAGTAAGAAATCTCTCTTCAATAAATGCCATTGCAAATATGAATGCCTCACACAAAACTCAAGGGTCAAATCAGATTTTTCTCCATGATGATCTATCCCCAACTGTTCTTTCATATCTTCCAATGGTGCACTCATCACCTCTGTAATTTTTTCCATCCACCTTGCTACTACTGGTTGGCTAGATTCTAACTCCAGAATTTCTATGTGGCAGAGAATTCAGGGAGTTTAAATTATCCTATGGATAATTCCCAGGTTGGGCAAGCTGATCTAAAAAGTGGCATCGGGCCAGATCTGATTCAGAAAACAGAAGCAGCAGGTGATTAATCCCCATTCAGCCTATTTTTGTCTTTTCTGGATTCTCCAATTTGTTTAAAGGGGGAGGAATCATCCCTTTTTCATTAAAAATAACTTCAAAGTGATGTTTATTTTTAATGAACTATAACTTTCGTAGCAAAGGCTACATGAGTAGAGGGCAGCAGATTTGGGAAGTCTGATTATTATCGTAAGGGCACTGCTGGTTCTGAAGATCACGCTAGGAAAGGTTTGATCTGCAAAACTAAAGTCTGATTGCTAAAAAAAATCCATATGGAATTTTTTACGTTAGCTTCACTCCCCAACTTAAAGGAGGCCTATTTTATTAAAAAAAAAAAAAAAGTCCTGATTACCTGCAGATGCAATGCTGCAATGATTGCTGTGTTTCTAAGGTCTAACGACAGGTCTGTCCTAGCTTGGGTGTTTAGGAAAGAAAGATCCTCAACTCCATTTGTAGCGAAAGGTATACTTTTACTAAAGCCAAGTGGTTACAGCATTAGAAAGCCAGATCTGAAGATTCCCGTGTAACCCTGGTTACTTTTCCCCTGCTCTGAAGCCTTCCCGCTTGTCATCTCTCTGTTGTCCAATAAAATACAAATTAGTTATTTTGCTAATAATTCTGAGGTTTGGCACCTCTGAATATCACGTTCCTTTCCCATTACTGTATCCTAGGATCTCTCAACCGATGTCTCTGGTGGGCTCTTGATTTCTGTTTCCTATCATCCCCCCCCCGTCCTGGGGGATTTTATAGGACTGATGCAGTGCAATGGCAGATTTGACAACTGTAATGCATCTGCTTTGGGTACAAAAGGGCTGTGGGCATTGACTTTTCTGCAGAAGGCAAGTCCATCCATTATGTATCCTGCTGCCAATGAAAGACACTGAGGGCACTACCAAAATCTAAGTCACCCAATTGGAATAAACTGACTTGCAGCACATTGTAATGTGCACAATGCCTGGCTTGTCTCTTTCCTTGGAAGCAAGCAGCAAGATCTGTCCTGTGTTTCATTTTAAGAGTTTTGTAAATCCTCTGCAAAATCCTGCTATTAGGTGGATTAGAAAGTTATGATAATAGCAAACTAAGGGGTCGAAACTGCCATGAAGTATGCAGACTTGTGCAATATAAATTTCCTGTTACAACAGAGCAAGTGAGGAGAAGTTCCTTGTTATTTTGTGGGTGAGAGCTATCAGAGGGACACGGGTATCTATGGTATGTTATGGTGGGAGGACCATAAACATCCCTGAGGCTTAAAAATCAGTCCTATTCAATTCACAGAGATACGGCATCTCTCCAAACACTCAAATGACTTCCCTTGTGCTGTGTTTCTGTAGCAGAGAACATACCTTAGAAATCTTGTACTGAGAAAGCTTCTACTGTGTTAATTCCTAATCTTATGATTGCCCTGGTTACAGGATAAAAAGCATTAGGATTTAAAAACCCCATCTAGTCTGTAAATTATGGCGTTTTAATTATGCCATTTGAGTAATTAAAGCCCCATATGCGATTTGACTCACTGCCCATTCTCATTTTTTTTCTCATTCTCGACTAAACTTTGGGAGATAAAGACAGAATTACCAAGTTACCAGGCTAATGAGTACAGAACAATTTAATTAACCTACCCGTGAAAATTTATTACTGTGACCCTTTTAAATCGTCAATATTTCAGCCCCCACAAAAACACAAAGAGTAATGAGCTTATGACTATGAATGACTACATGTAGTACTTTTAGTCACAGAGCTAAATTGAATTGATACACTAACAACACTCAGGATGAATATGACAAATATACATCATAGAAGTTCAAATTTTCAGGAAGCCACGATTAGAAGTAACTCTACCTCATTGCAAACAGTCATTTCATGCTGAAAGGGCATGGGATTGGGTTCACTCCAGTGGTGGGATTCAAATTTTTTTACTACCAGTTCTGTGGGTGTGACTTGGTGGGCATGGCTATGCAATCAGCCAATCAGAGGTGGTATTTGCTGGTTCTCCGACCCAATCAAAATTATTGCTACCGGTTCTTCTGAACCTGTCAGAACTGGCTGAATACCACCTCTGGTTCACTCATACTGTCCCAGCACACACCTTTCATCCATTCACCTGCCACTGTGTGTATAAGTAGTCCTCAACTTATGACCAAATTCAGCCCAAAATTTATGTTGCTAAGTGAGATAGTTGTTAAATGAATTTTGCTTCATTGCACAACCTTTCACAGTTGTTAGGTGAATCACTGCAGTTCTTAAGTCAGTAACACGGTTGCTAAGTGAATCTGGCTTCCCCAATGACTTTGCTTGTCAGAAGGTTGCAAAAGGTGATCCCATGACCCCAGGACACTGCAACTGTCATAAATATGAGTCAGTTGCCAATGTTTTGTGCCAGTTGTGTCTGAATTTTGATTACATGACCATAGGGATGCTACACCAGTTTATAAGTGTGAAAAATGGTCATAAGTCCATTGTAACTTCAAATATTCACTAAATGAACTGTTGTAAGTCGAGGACTACTTGTGGTCTGTGGTTGTTCAGAGACCCTGCAAATGAATGCCAGAATGCAGCCTTTGTGTGCAGAATG
This sequence comes from Pseudoxyrhopus heterurus, assembly GCA_032468235.1. Classification (NCBI taxonomy): domain Eukaryota; kingdom Metazoa; phylum Chordata; class Lepidosauria; order Squamata; genus Pseudoxyrhopus; species Pseudoxyrhopus heterurus. The sequence continues at coordinate 62,590 of JANHJO010005022.1, read as the reverse complement.
GAAAAATAAACGGGTACCCACCAAACACAGTCACCAAAAGTAAGAAATAATGCTCGAAACAGAGAAGAAATGCCAGTAACTGAAAGAAGAAATCTTATCTTAACAAAGAACATTTCGCCAAATTAGGCAGCCAAAACAATTCAGGAGAAATATGTATATGCAGAAAGAGAAACATTTACATACATTAAAAATCTGCTTATACTCAACAGCAAACAGCATTCATGAATTTAATTGGAATAACATTATGACAAATACAAATAAAGAAGCTGTCTAAATGTACTTTGGGCACAAAAATTCTCCTTCAGCGGGAAATTTTAACCCACTTTCCATTTATCTGTTCTGCTACCTCCAAGTATAAGTACCTCCCCCTCCCCCACTTCTGAAATTAGCACGAATGACAGCTCCATAGATGGTTGCATTCATCTCCATTCAATCTTTGGGATTTTCCTCTTGTGCAAATGTGTTCAAATGGACCTTGTTTTCTGTTCATCCTGAAATAAATCAATAACCCATTGAGAAATCCCCATAAATAAGGCTAGTGGGAGAGAAGGATGTTCTTATATTTTAACTAACATGAAAGGAACCGCTAGAATATGTCTTGCTCTGACAAAAACCAAGCCAAGTCTATATAATATTTTAAAGTGATGACTTGTTGGCCAAACAAATTACTACTTATTAACATTTATAATTTGAAAAATATTTTAAACAGAGGACATCCACTATTTGTAGCTCAGATGGCAAGGCATTTGGGTAAACAGGTTCTACTCCTACTGTTCATCCAAACATATATGCAACTAATTTGTTCCCTTGGTTATGAGTATTTTTGCAATTTGATCGTATGCCCATACTGAATACCATCAGAGGCAGGAACGGAAGGCAAGCCAAGCTAAGCTAGAACTCTAGGTGAAGATGTTTAGATGAAGCAAGCAAAATGTGTGTATTTCAGTTTGTTTCTGTGTCTAAATCCTGTTGAAGTTGTGGTTTTGCCTCAGAAACTTTCTAAATTTCAGCCCTGAATGAACAAAAAAAAAACCTATGACACAAGGCAGACATATTAAAAAGAAAAAGTCCTTTCCATTCCAGAACCTTCAAAATGTATACAGATGTTCATATAGTTCCCAAAGCATGGGACTTTCTTGCCTATTATGGACTTGGAAATGTAGGCCTCTCATTGTGCAGTGAGAGCTGCAGGTGGAAGCACAGGCATGTATCTTGTTCATCCCAAAGAGGTATCTGAACTGGCCTTTTCACTTTTGAAGAAAAAGCATAAATGTGTTAGCGGGAGGAACAATCCCAGCTCCAAAAGATGTTCAAAAGTTCTGTCCTCTGAATACCTGCTCATAACTTCTTACTTTTGTCCTATAGGTTTTTAGCCAACACTACGTTCCATGGGCTCAGTGGCCACATTAAAGTAAAAGGTTCTTCCATCATTAGTTCAGAAAACAAATTCTTCATTTGGAATCTGCAACATGATCCTGTTGGGAACCCGATGTGGACTCGCTTGGGGAGTTGGCAAGAAGGCAAGGTTGTCATGGATTATGGGATCTGGCCAGAGCAGGCTCAGAGGCACAAGAATCACAACCAGCACCCAACTAGGCTACATTTGAGGGTGGTGACACTCATTGAACATCCCTTTGTATTCACAAGGACTGTGGATGATGAAGGATTGTGCCCTGCAGGACAGTTCTGCCTGGATCCCTTGACCAAAGATTCAGCCGTGCTGGATGCTCTTTTTGAAAGCCTCCAAGGAGGCAATGACACAGTACCCACCAAATTTAAGCAGTGTTGCTATGGCTACTGCATAGATCTGTTGGAAAAGTTGGCTGAAGATATGAACTTTGATTTTGACCTGTATATCGTCGGTGATGGGAAATATGGTGGCTTGAAAAATGGCCAGTGGACAGGACTGGTAGGTGATCTTCTGACAGGGACAGCCCACATGGCCGTAACATCTTTCAGCATCAACACAGCCCGTAGCCAAGTGATTGATTTCACCAGCCCTTTTTTTTCAACCAGTTTGGGCATCCTGGTGAGGACCACAGACACAG
>JANHJO010005018.1:67683-82115 GCA_032468235.1 Pseudoxyrhopus heterurus | reverse complement strand
GCCCACACGCATCAATTTAGCCCCCAAAATTAGTTGACTCGAGTTTAAGCTGAGGGTGGTTTTTTCAGCCCTTTTTGAGGGCTGAAAAACTCGGCTTATACTTGAGTATATACAGTAATACCTAGCCTGCATTTTGAATAATATTGTTATTATTATGTCATTGTTAGAAAATAGTCCTATGTATTCAACTGTACTTCTAATTTAAAAAACTAACAACCTCTTATATGAATGAGTTAAAACACAGTATTTGTGAATAAAACTGTTGCTGGTGGAAACCAAAGTATATGGCCATTAGAATAAATTGACAGTTTTTTGTTGATGTGGAATGTCATAGAAACATTATCACACACAATCTAGTTCAACATTGTTCTTTTCACCTGACTCGAAGGCTACTTTTTCAACAGAGGTATATATGTTCAGATTTGCTGTCACATGGTCAGGCAATCAACTGTAGTTTTGTTTCTATAATATCGGAGATATGTTGTCTCTTATGGATTCACTCATTTCCCTTTAAAAGTTACTCTACAGTTTACACTTCAGATGTAAAACTTACATGACCTGGTATATTCCAGTCAAAAGACAATTTCCCAGAAGGACAATCCAAGTGCAAAGGTCAAGTCTGGAAGAAGAATATCCAGGATGAAAAGGTCAATTTAATACATTGAATGTTGTCCTTTATTAACTGTAGACGTATCATCAAGCTTTCACTGGTTAACTCCAGATTCTTTTCCTGGTCATGTCATTAAAAGATTTTTTACCAATCCTGCCTAAATTGATTCTATATCTTTTTTTTTGCCATCAGTAATCCATTCTTAAAAAACAAATTAGGAATATTCTTGTGCTACTTAATGAATATAAGCTGTGAACACAGCAATATGTGCTTTTTAAAAAAGTGAATCAGTACATCTATCTTAGCCCCCAAATCACCTTGTATTTGACCATAGATCTATTCTTTATTGTGTGTGCCCAAGGTTCATTTTATCCTCTTGAAGTTATCTAATAATTTCTCCCTTTTACTGTAGCAAACAGAACTCATTATTCAACATAAGTAAACAGGGTGGTTTTTTTTATATACCACCCTTCAATTTAGTAGCCCCCCTCATTTATTTCTGCTTATCAGTCAGGAATCTAAACAATTTAACACAATGTGACAAACCTTGGTCTCCATCTTGCTTCACCAATGCCAGCCAGGCATACAATCATGAAATGGTATTCTTTATAACTGAGAACACAGACATACATGTACACAGAGAAAGAAGTGTCAAGGTTGTCAGGAATAGAGAGGCCTTCAAAACTCTGATAATAACAAAAAAAAATCTTTTCAAATCGCCATGGCAACAAAAAGGTGCAATACAGGAGGCCAGAAGAAGTGGGTTATTTTGTTCCTGCAACAATCTTTCCACTTCGTTACCCACTTTATTAAGTATCTCTTCATTGGGCTGAGTAGATATCTGTGTTGCAGAACAGAAAAAATGATTCAAATTCATATTAACCTTTTCAGTGGGATCTCAAGTTCTTTGTGGGAGCTTCAATATTTCCGCTTCTTCTTACTTCCTTCTCAGCTCTTGTTGGCAGAATCTCCCTTTTCCTAGCCTTCTTATAAATGAACTTGTGTGCCATAAAGTGGGTTAACACTTAAGGGAAAACAAATCCTGCTTTGTAGTACTGTCAAAATTGTACACGTATGAGGAAGATTAATGACTATTGTAACAGAAATATAATCAAATCAGGATGATGCAAAGAGAGAGAGACAAATGGGCTGACTTGGCTTTGATCCTTTTTAATTTCCTAGAGATGAGCAGCTTTGTCCCATATCATTGTGATGGGCAAAAACCTATGTTTGGCTATTCTGACATTGAAAGGAGGAGAATATTGACACTGAGAAAAATATAATTAATATAAATATTCTCTGTCCTTCTCTCTCTCTCTCTCTCTCTCTCTCTCACACACACACACACACACACACAGCCATACATATATGTACAAACGTATGTGTACAAACACATATCATATTTTAAATATTTTCAGTAGGTCTCAATAATATTGAGTTATAATTCTGAAATGTATCTTGAGACAATATACTTGTGAAATGAAACATTCATAGAAGCCAATTTTCCTTCACTAGATTCTTGTCCATAATTTATTGAAAATTGTTGAAAGCCTGATATTCTCTTCAAATATTTTTCTACTGTAGTCTTCTACAGTTGAAACTTTAAATCTTCAATGAAAAATCAGAAGGGTCATTAAGATATAAAATATATTATTTTCACTATGGGAAATAAATAAGATTAACTTTACTTTTTGGTAAGAAAAACAATTATGATTTAATAGGTTTTAATGGAGACCTTGTGCATAGCTCTAATTACTAAAATGCAGAAGCAGTAGAAAATAAACAGAAATTATGTGAATATGTGAAAATATCTGTTTTCACACAGAAATCTAATGAGTGAATCTGGCAATGAAAGCATCTGGCTTAAAATTAATAGCTAAAAATATTATTGTGGTTCCTACTATTGCCTGCTTATCTAAGAAAGTGTTTATATTCATACAAACTGCTTTTTTTTTTAAGTTGTAATTCTGGAAGAATTTGAGCATCCTATAATCAGTACAGAAGATTTAGTTTAGATTTGGAATGCTAAAAGAAACTGATTGATGCTATGGTTCTTTATTTTAAATGAAAGTAAAACAGAATAGTCAAATGTCTTGCCCTTCAAAAGAGTAGATTTTAATAATTTCAGTAAGAAGAATCCCATGGCAGCAAGAGAATTAATGTGATATGAACCTGAAGATGGATTGAAATTTGTAAAGAAGATGATATTAAAAGCACAATTGCAAACAATCCCATTAAGGAAAAAAAAGTGGAGAACAGTAGGAGAAGACAATATAGTTGTATAAAGAGCTTAGTGGAGATCATATCTCCTATGTATTATCTTGATGAAAATGAATTCCTTTTACAATTTTAACTATATATTCCACTTTGACTACATGTTGTCCAAGTGCTCTATTAATACAGTTCAGATAGAGAAGAGAACAATCCCTTTACTGCCAACTGCTCACCGCCAGTATGAAAGGCAGAGAGGACTGGAGAGGGAGTGTGTCCCTGCCAGAGCACAGCGCATCTACCCAGAAGCATTCATCAGTATAAAATAAAACAACTTTTGTGTTTGTGCTGGGGAAGGAGAAATATACTGTCTTTCAGATGAACAGAATGTTGTCCATTCCTGCCCTTCCTAAGTGGCTTGTCTTGCATTTGAGCAAGCAGGAGATGTAGATCAGCCCAGAGGCAAGGCAGAGATCAGAATCAGTGTGGTAATTTTCACACCAATATTGCTTTCTTCCAACTTCCAAAGATGGATGAAGAGTTTCAACACAGCAGTGGGGAAAGGTTTTCTTTTGCTCTCTCTGCAGTGTTTTTCACAGGTCAGAAATCAATTAAGAGCATATTTCACTGGAAACACTTTAAGCAATGTGATATTTCATTAAATATTACTGCAAGCTGCACCAGATTTGCTGTCCAAGTGTGAATTACAAAATTACTGTTGATTATTTTAATAAGTTTCTCAAAGCTTGCAGTGACTATATTACGGGATGCTTACTATGTAGTTAATCTCAGTGGAATATGGTTACTGAAACTAATATTCATCTGTACTTACATACTATTCTATTGTATAATATATATTTTGTATACAGTGCTCATTCATTGTAGGTGGAATATATGGATTTCTTGCAGTCATAAAAACAAATAAGTTAGTGAAATACTTCTCTTGAAGAAGTCTTAAAGGCTTATTAAGCTTATTCATTACAAGCTTATTAAGATTCAGCAGTGAAATTACAGGACTGCAGAAGGAATTGACATTATTACTTATGCATTATACATCCAGCCATTTTATGTGTTTAAGCATTCTACTGTAAGATTACCTCACCTAATTCAAAGATAAGTGTTTTCTTTTTAAATAATCCATAACAGATGTGTTCCTTTTCAGGGGGGGAAAGTGTAAATAAGTGGGCACTGACTATATTTCTGAAATTCAGGAAGTGTTGAATATGGGGACCTCAAAACAAAGTTTATGCTTGTAGGTATTTTGAAGACTTTTTTTTAAAGTTAAAAATAACTTTGTAAGGTTGAATCTGGATTGGTCACCAGGACAAGAGATTTACTCTTCCAGGCTTTCAGACTCCTGCTGGAGCCCATTTTCAGGGAACTTCTCTCTACTGGAATATGTGCTTTGGGCTATTCCGTGAATTGTATGTATGTGGTGACTTCCTATTGGTTGATTGGTATGTTGATGGCTGGCAATTGGCTGTTGTTTTCTTGTGCTGCCAAGCCCTTAACTATTTGATAAGCTGGTGGTAAATCAGCACTCCTGTTAACTGACAAGGGGGTTGTTTTCCAGATCCCAATGACCGACCCAGATTTGATCTTGTAATATTATCCTGGGTCATGTATATTTGCCTTCATTGATGAAAAATAACTTTATTTAAAAAAATTAAAAGCATTTTTTTTAAAAAATTAAAGCCTCAGTGTATAATTATAACCAGTGCTGGCTTTAGACTAATGATAAAAAGGCTGCCAAAGTATAGCTTATTTATTTATTTATTTGATTGACTGATTGATTGATTGATTGATTTCTGTAGCTGCCAATTTCAACACACTAGTCTGTGCAGCGTTCATTAGAAAACAAAACAAAACAAAACAAAAAATTAAAACACTACAAAATAAATATACACAAGTAAAACTAATACAATGAATGTTTATACAGCCAGAAAATGGAGCTGTTAATCCACTTGAGGGCCCAGATCAGGTCTTCACAGATTTTATTTATTGGGGCACCCTAAGCTTTCAATCAGTGGGAGTGGGGGGCATCAATGCAACCCTCCATGGGTGCCATATACCCTTGAGCCAATTCTGATTACAACTTGCATTTGTGTAATGTCTTCACCTAATCAACTTTCAGAGTTTTTTTATTCACCTCTATATTTTCTTCTTATTTTGTTTAGAAAGAACATTTGGGGAGAAGTCCAAGTAAACAAATAATTACAAATTACTTGTAAATTAGGAGCATTACTAGAATCTCAGTTTCAAAAAGCATAGTATTTTATCAGTAATCCTAATTCTCCTCCTACATGAAATAATATAAATTTTAATATTAATACAACACAAACAAAAATAATATTTGTTCCATTTGTCAAACATTACAGGAGATTCAAATGACTCGATGTTCTCTTCAAATTGTATATATGCATATCTGTATCACATAGAGAAGCTGGTATTTATATTAAGAAAGTTGAAAGTGTTAGTGTAAATAAAATGTTAATATAAACTTATGGAAACAAATTTGTAAGAAAAGGGGAAAGAAGAAAGGAGCCCATGAGAAAAGATAACATAGATATACATCAAATACCTATTTTGCCAATTGCTTGAAACAGTTCTTGCAAACTGCTTGCAAAAGAAGTAAAGTAAAAGAAGTAAAAGTATACACAACAAAAATGTATATTCAGGGAGAGTGTCTTCTATTTGCAATACTTTGTCTGTTGGGAAATGTATGTATCCAGAAGAAAAGAACTTACAAAGATGCACATGATAGGAGAAAATAATTTAGTTATTCAGGTAACTGATTATGTATATAATTTAAAATGTTGCAGAATTGGAACTGATTCAACATTTCATTTCATCTGAGAAAATGAACATCAAAAATGATGGACAGCATTCGCTCATTGCTAGAGAGTAATACCACTGAGTGGATTATTTTTTCTTCCCTAGACTTCCTATCTTTGAAGTCTGTGGTAATCTGTTTCACTTTCAGGTAGTACTCATTTAGCAACTGGCTCGGTTAGCAACCATTTGCAGTTTATTATGTAATTAGAAAAAGTAAATTTGCAACCAATCCCTATATGTACAACCTTCACAGATCTGTAAAGCGAAGGAAAGCTGAAGTAAGATCATAAGCACAGTCATGTTTCACTTAGTGGGCACTTTGCTGATCCAAATTGTGATTGCTAAATGACTATAGATACTAATTTATTCTGTAGTTTCTAAGCTCCCTAACTCTTCTGTCCCTGCTTTGTTTTCTTTTCTTCTAGGCTCCTCAAGGGTGAAGATGCCAAAAAGGTGCTCTTGGCCTTTTCCCTATAATATGAGAAGTGCAAATTTTGCCAAAATCTTGTATGAAATTTTATGAGATTTTGGTGATCTAATCCAAATGAGACGTCAAAATCCAATACTAAAATCTCATTTTATGTTTTTACATATTTTACAGGGTATGTTTTGGTGATGCTACATGAGAATGTGCATGATATTTAGGAATTTCTAATGAGATTAAATTATTATTAACATTAGTACAATATACTGGGCTATCACATAAGATCCTAGAATGTTGATGGTATCTTTTCAAAAAGACTGCTATCTCATAACTTTGACAAATTTCATATGAACTGAGTTTGTGCTCCTATAAACAAAGGTCTATCGAAAGAATAGTTCAACTCCTACTATACTGTATTTTCTATCATGGATCAATCTCATAACCCATCTGATAAAATATCTGGAAAATACCAATCTTTGTTATGTACAATTGCTATTACTGGATCAGTCGGTTGTAGTCTTTTTGGATATAGCTAAATTTTATTATACTGTCTGCAAAATTATGCAGATTTTGACTGCCAACTGACTATCCACCACTAATTATAATATATTATCTTTCTTTTTATTTTTAATTCTTCTTATTTATAATGCTGTCTATGACCTAATAAATACTAATAGAAATTATTATTGCTTAGACAAATTAATTCCCCTGTTATCTTTGAGATCAGTAGATGAATTAGTTCCATTATGGACCGCATCACTCTGCTATGTTACGAATAGTGATATGCAAGAACTCTTTTTAATTTCAAAGTGAAATCTCACATTATCAGTGAAACTATTCTGAAAATACTTTCAGCATCTTCGTAAAGTATATTCATTTGCTTTCATGTTTATACAAGAAAAAGTAGATTCTGGGGTTTGTTTGTTTTTTGGTCATAGAGATTGCCTATGATGTTTAGTTTTTTCCCAATCCTTCTACATATCAGGCAGTTTTTAACAAACCTCCTTTTTCACTGATGACACAAAGCATGAGCTAATAAAAAAATAATACAATAAAAATTCCTTATATAAGATCTTTGTACATTTATATCTTTCCCTTTATTCCTAATTTATACTTTCTTCTCAGCCTGGAGACCAATGGTTAATGGCTTTACAGGTGCATGTGTGTTTTATTAGTACACAGAATGATCTTGAGCTGGTGGACATAATTAAAAATATTTAATTGGATAGAAAATTTAGCTATGTCAGCTTTGTTCTGACATCGTCAGTCAGATAACAGGCCCTTTGTTCTGTGCTTGATATTTTACTCCCATAAAAAAAGGCTTACTGGGTAACTCATATAAGGATGGCATTCTGGAAATTAGAGAGGCTTTGAATGTGCTTGGAGGCAAGCGAACAAGATGGTCGTGTTGAGATATTTTCATATATTACGTTCTTATGAAAGATCCTGGCTATATCTTGAATGTCATAGGATTGTTACTGTTTAGGAAGATAGAAGCCATACAAATGTTATGTCCCAACTTTTCACAGGGACTTCTTATGACAAGATTCTTATGAAAGAGCAGAAAAAATAAGAGTTATGAGATAAAGTTCTCATTATTTCAGTCTAAAGTAGGGAGTACAGAATAAAATGAGTCTTGATGGCACAGTGGTTAGAGAGCAGTACTTGTAATTAGTACTTAGCTTGCAGCTGCCTGCAATTTAGCAAGTTCAAATCCCACCAGGCTCAAGGTTGACTCAGCCTTCCATCCTTCCGAGGTAGGTAAAATGAGAACCCAGATTGTTGGGGGCAATATGCTGACAGTGTAAACCGCTTAGAGAGGGTTGCAAGCCCTGGTAGGTGGTATATAAATACAGTGCTATTGCTATTGCAGAAGACAAAACTGGAAGATGCATTGAGCAGCCTAAGCAGTGGGCTGCTATAGAGGTCACCGAAGCTACACCAGCTCATCGAGTTAAAAGTACAGGTAGTCCTCTACTTCCACAATTGAGCCCAAAATTTCTGTTGCTAAGTGAGACAGTTGTTAAGTGAGTATTGCTCCATTTTACCATCTTTCTTGCTACAGTTGTTAAGTGAATCACTGCAGTCATTAAGGGGTTGTTAAGTGAATCCAGCTTCCCCCTTGACTTCGCTTGTCAGAAGTTCGCAAAAGGGGATCCTGGGACACTGAAATCATCATAAATACCTGCCAGTTGCCAAGCATCTGAATTTTGACCATGTGTCCATGGGGATGCCGCAACAGTCATAGGTGTGAAAAATAAGACACTATTTTCAGTACCATTGTAACTATGAACAGTCACTAAATGAACTGGTGTAAGTTGAGGACTACCTGTACCAAGTCCTTTTGATAGCCATGGTTCTTCTAAGTCAGGGGTCCCCAAACGTGGCAACTTTAAGACTTGTGGACTTCAATTCCCAGAATTCTGGGAGTTGAAATCCACAAATCTTAAAGTTGCCAAATTTGGAGACCTCTGTTCTAATCTAAGCCTTATTTCACATATCTCTATAAAAACAGATGGAGAAAGTCTTTCAAAAAACGAGAAGCAAAGAAGGCAGAATGTAGAAATTTCAGTTAGCTGGTTGCATTACACCTGTAATCCATTGGATTTTCAGTAGATGATTATGCTTTCTGAGCGATTGGCAATTCAAGTGCAGGAATTAATATTATTGGCTCATGCATAGTTGGGTGAGAAATAATTCCATGAGAAGTGCTAAGGCCTCAGTGGCATAATTAGACTGTATAGATATAAGCCTTCTAGCATGTAATTTAATGAGTTTGACGAGGCATGTAGTAATAAAAACTGAGGTATGTGGTAATAAACCTCAGATGACAGTGTGGCCTTCCCCACAGAAGAAATCTGTGCAATAGTGCCTTGCTAATGAGGAGGTTTTAAAAAATAAATGTGTGCTTAAATATTAAAAAGAAAAGCTAAGAACTGCCTCATCACGTCTCAAAAGAAAGCAATCAGGAGGCTATATTAAGTCGAGCTGCTTGTGAGAGATCAGGGGCAGTTGGCTAGCCTCAACCTCAGCAACACTACAATGTGTGGACTTCATTTCCCAGAATTCTCCCTGCCACATGCCATAAAGCTGCTCAGGTTGAGAAACACTGGGCTAGAACCCCCAGATAGCAAAAAGCATCCTAAGCTACCACGCAGCCCATGCCAATATTGCAGTGCAATCCACCAATCCAGGAAAGTATGCCTGCCTCGCTGATCCCTAGTCTGCCAGTAAATGAGGCCGGCAACAGGTGCTGTCCTTGCAGATTTTTATGGAGGACAAATCAAGGAGGCAACTGGTTGGTGCTTTGGCTAAATGTCACCAGTTCATGAGAGAACACCCACCCCCACCCGTGACTTTCCTTTAGGTGGTGGTGAGGAGGTGAGTTTTGATAGGTGGTTAAACCTGCCAGTGTACTGAGCAGTGTTACAAGGCAGCTCTCCCTTACTAGTTAGGTCAGCCACTGGACTTGCAGAAAATTCATGGGGTGGCAGAAGAAAGCAGGAGAGCTCCATGTTTCACTGGGCAGCCTTACAGAGAAGAAGGGAACCAGCTTTTGCCCTGGGTAGTCTCCAGTTCCACAGATCTTCTGAAAGAGCATAAACCCAGTATGGACATTATTTTAGCAATCATCAGAAGAACGTCACACCTGTATTTAACAGCAGCAGGATAACAGCTTTTGATACTTCGCACCCCGCCCCCACAACCCAGAGCTTTCTGTCCTTTCTCTGGGAGAAAGAGGAAACTTATGTGATCCAGAAGACTAAGCCATCCACTTCCTAACTTTATTGACCAGCCTCCACTTCCTTCTTGTCTTTCTATTTTCTTGTTGTTTTTTTGCCAATTCTCTCCCAACCCCAGATCCCTTGCTTTAACTCCACTGCTGCTTCCTCTGCCATCTGTGGAGACCAGCGGAGTGTTTTTTGTTCATATAAAACAGAGCATTGTCAAAGGAAGCCTCAAGTTTAAAGAGATTCGGGCCAGGGATCTGCCAAGATAGAGCATTAATCGATGTAGTCATTACTTGCTTGCTCTGCTTGCAAATTTAGGCAGAGATCCCAAGTTAAATTCCATCAGTTCAGGAGGAAAAGATTTATATTCATCCCTTGTTTTCTTCATCTCTATCCCCCACCTCTGTTGTTGCTTCCAAATATCTCCTTTCAAAACAGAAAGAATGAGAAACATACTCTGTCATAAAGACCCTTTCATGATACTTTAACAAGGCAGTTGTGAGAGAATGGAACAGGTAGACAGCTGAAGATTGTGGCTGGGGTATCTATCTGACTGCATCTTAGAAAGGGGAAATGAGTTTGTGAATGAACTGGAAAGTTTCTCTCTTCTGTTTGTGCTCTATGGCTTTGCCTGTTTGTAGAGTTGATGCCCATTTGGGGCATCTGGACTTGTTAAAAGAGAGTAGGAGGTTGTCTTCTCTTTATAGTGGTGGCCTTTTGATATGAGGGAAAATCAGTGGACATAGGAGATGGGGTGGAAAATTCATGTTAACTGAAATGAATCCTTTTAATGAAGAGGTTGGTGGCCTTCAGGAGACCTTCTTGTTCATTGGGGATTTAACCAGGACTAAAAGTTAAGAAAATAGGAGCTAACCTAACCCGAATGTATGACCTCTTCTCTTTCACACAGCTGCCAGACAAATTTGGAAACCACTTTTAACAGATAACTAATCATGCTGAACCACCACCCTGATAATTGATTTAGATTGCTAAATTGGGTGCTGGCTTGGGTTGTGCAAACTGACTAATTAGCTCTTATTCAACTGGCTGGTTGGTCTCCAGGTTCTGCTATCGTCTTTGTCACCAGGTCCTTAAAGGAGCAATCGTTTTGCCTGGGTTCACACGGAAGCCTCAGAAAAACAGACCTTTGAGTTCAGCAGGCACTGCAGAGGTGATGACAGGGTGAAACTGCATCCCCATCCTGTTGCCACCTCCTTAGCACCTTGAGGTCCTGAGGACGTAGCATAAAAATCTGGCTACGTGGACATGTTTGTGCTATTAAGAGAATACAAGGATGAGTTCTTGCAGATAGTGAAGATTTTAATGAGAAGTTCCTTCTAAAATGAACAAAATTAAATCTGCATGAACAGAAAAAGGAGGTTGCTGGGAAAGAGACTATAAAAAAAAATAAGGAAAGACAACAATTTCACAGACAAAATTTCTGATTAAAATAAATTCATTGGTTTAGTTACTTATGACCTTGAAAAGCTCTTGGATTTCAGCATAATTTCATAGCAGACAAGAAGGTTGGAGAGAAAGCATTTCAGCCTGCTTGGACATTCATAGGCAGATCTTTAAGTTCTTCCTCTTTCTCTTCCACCTTCATTCTTTTTTTCTGAGAGCTTAATCTTAAACAAAGTGAGTGAGAAGTAAAAGTTTGCTTCTCCAGGGCAACTGGCCAGTTAAAAACAATGGTCCATCTGTGATATCTTGGATCTAGATAGCAAATCAGAAATTATCTAGGGGCTACATTCACTTCCCTAATGATCCTTGATGGAATTATAAAAACACAGCTTGGTTTCCATCAGTTCTGCCTTTGTGTAAATAAGAATACAAAAGAGAAACCATTTTGAGAAACAAAAGCTGAGCCTATCTATTCAGGCCTCCCACCATGAGGTCAGTTTATCAGATGCTTTACAGAGTAGTATTGTTCTGCCACTTAAAACTGTGTCACACAAGGGGATATGAAAGACTAAGTATAATGAGAAAGGCAAAGGGTTGGTTGAATATTTATTCATATTGACAGGCCTGATACCATTCTCTCTTTATCATAGACCTGCCAGGAGTGAAGAACCTGAGGCAATTCAGGTATTGCTCAATTACAATTCCCAGCAAGTCTCACCCAAGGTTATACTCTCTGGGATTGCTAAATGTTGTAATTAGACAACATCTGAAAGGTCACAGGGATCCCACCGATGTCCTAATGAAGTCTTTTCTGCAGATCTATTTGTGACTATAGCATTGCAGATCTCAGATTGATTGATGTGTGTTTGAATAAGTGATGACATGTGTAAAGAGAAGATATAAAGGGAAAAATATGCTGGATAACTTTTCTTTGTTTTGTACATTTACTCAGGGAAGGTTGTTGTTTTTCCCCCTTCGTTATTTTGCTCATTTATTCATGAACATTTAAATTAGTAATCAGAGTATAGTGGCATCCATACGTTAAGGCAAATTTTGCAGCAACCAATGGACCAAATTATGTTTGCATGCTTAGGTGTGAACAGCTTCCAGCTGCTTTGAAATGAGAATGCTGCATATGTCAAACCCAAAGCACAATTTTATTGGTGTCCAAAACAGGGTGTCATCCTTAAAATATATATTCATAAGCAGACTTTAATACGATCAATGTGTTCATTAACTGTCTATTGAAGCTCATAGCTATGTTATGATTAGAATAATAAGATTATTTTATTTTATCATTTATTTGGGGAAAAGGTATTTTAATATGCCAGTTTAGGGTCACATGACAATACTATGAGGAGCAACTAAATGACTAAGAGGCTGAGACAAATGCCTCAAGTCCAGATATTCAGGAGCAACTGTTCTTTCTGAACTTGCTGTCAAATTCCCCATTCTTAGATAGCTGCATGCATTTTTCACAGAAGGTGTCCAGAATCCTCAAATTAATCTGCTGCTCTAGTGCAGTGGAGAATGCAAATCAAATGGCAATGAGGACTTCTCAATGGAGTGGGAATACCAGGTTGGTATTTATTTTAGGCCAGACCTCTGAGAAATAGTGACTGAAATATCAAAGAGTAGGGATCTGGAGTTTTTATTGGAACCTCATGTTAAGTTGCATTATTTAGATAATATGCTGAGGAGTAGAAAATCCACTATGGAAATTAGCAAATTAATATCTTCCCACTGCTATCCCAACATCATTTGAACTTGGCACGCATCGCTCATTACCTAATTGCTGGTAAGAGAATTAGACAAATGAATATGGAATTCAAGGGTATTTAGCAGCAGAGAAAAATGAGGTTTCTAGGTTCAAAAGCAAAGTATCTCAGAATGCAAACTGGAATTGGATAAGCCAGGGGCAGTCTTGTTATTTGCTTTGCCCCATTTATGGTCTCTAGAAACTCTGCTGAAAACTGGTGGCGAAAAATGATAAGAAAGATAGATGTGGCATGCTTGCATTAGTAATTATGCAAGCAGTGATGGAAGAATTAGCAAGCCAACACAAGCAACAACTTCTGTAACCCAGTGAAGTCATAATGAAGTGTGAAAGTGCTTGTGCAGCAGGTAAGAGGAGGTTGTGTAACAGGATGGAAAGCCTGGATCTTAGCTCTCTTGCAAGGTTGAGATAGAAACAGAAGGATATCACAAATCTGTATCATGGATGTTAGGTTACACTTCTTAGTCATTAGAGTTTTCCTTATGGTCAGCAATTGCTAGCCAAAGATTCCCATTTCCTTATGAACCTTTTTGGTTTGATTTCTGCAGTTGTGAATTATTTCTGCTCATGTGTCCACATGATATTCTTCATGCAAACATTTTTTTTCTTCCAGATCAGCATCAAGCATCTAAGTGTGCAAGGAAAAAGACACTAAGCTGTTGATGTAAATAATTATTAATACTTCTTTTCCAAGATATGACATCAGTTCATGAGAATATTTCCGGATGTAAGTTAACTCAGAATTTAATTTACATATTTAATTCACCTTTACTTTCCATAAGTTATGTTCTATTATGAAAATATCATTGTATGTTCCTTCCTGCTTTTGTTGCTTATTATTAATTCACTTTTTATACTGGCATCCCTCTTTATAAAAAGCCCTGAACAGTACACAAAACGATTAGAATACAACCCTACATTACATCCACTAAAAATTTCAGTTAGAAAACTTAAAAGACTCAAAAGTATACATAACTAAATATTTATCTCATCCGCTATTTAATATCCTCACACTTTTTAGTCTTACTGGTGCCTGTTTGTGAAGCTTCCTTAACCATTGTTAACTCTGCATGGCAATCTTATACAGTAAATTAAGAAGTAAATATACTATAGTATAATATTACGCACGTATGCATGCACAAACACACGGAGAATGGAAAAATGCATAGTCTTCTACTGCATCTAACTATAGGAATAATAGAAAGTTGTGCTGACATTTGAAGTAGAAGCATGAACTCACATTTGTCACAAAAACAAATGCATGCACAGTCAAAACAAACTTGATCAGACTAATGCTTGGGCAGGGGGTTGGACTCGATGACCTACAAGGTCCCTTCCAACTCTGTTAATCTGTTAAATCTGTTAAATCTATATCTATAAAAGAGAAGTGTGGTTGTGTAAGTATGTGTGTATGTGCTCTATAAGCTCCTACACAGAGGA
>JANHJO010005018.1:0-19458 GCA_032468235.1 Pseudoxyrhopus heterurus | reverse complement strand
ATAATGTCCAGGATCTTTTAAGCTTTTCTCTTTTGCTCCATATCTATCTCCCCTTCATTTTCTATAATACTGTTGTGGCTCAGCAGCAGCAAGCAGAGCTGGCCGCTGCTTCAGACAATGAGGAAGTTGGAGAGGAACCTGGGCGAGTTTTGCACTCGAGGGAAAGCTCAGAAGAAGGCTTGGCGTCTGAGGCAGAGATGAGGCCAGGGCCTTCTGCCAGCTATCTGATGCCTTCCGAAGCAGACAGTAGCGATGCGGAAGGGCAGTTGGAACCTATCATTAGTGCGTGTGAGCGCAGAGCTGCCAGAAACAAGAGTAGATCAGGAAAAGAGACCGTCAGGAGAGGAAGGTCACAGGTGACCAGTGATTGACCACTCCCTAAGGCATAAAAAGGAGCAAAAGGGAAGTTGTGTTTGCAGGAAACAACTTGTTTGAATTCACTCAGAGTCTTTTTCAGAACTTTTTCCTGCTTCTGTGTCAAGAGTCGTGTTGGTTACCAAGTCTGCCTGGACGTTATCTGTCCGACCTTTATTCTGTTTGGCAGCTTTCCCGACTGACTTCAGGTTTGGATTTATGGACACTGGTTAATGGGACATTCTTTGTTTGATTAATAAAAAAAGGGTTTTTGCTTTAACAAACTGACTTTGGCATGTTTGGGAGCCTAGGACAGAACAAATACTACGGCATGTGCTAGTATTTCTAGTCTTCTATTTCCAGCTCCATGTTAACTAAGGACAAGATAGATTTAGGACAGAAAGTTGTTTGGGTACTGTATGGAAGAGCCAGCAAGAAACAACCACTCAAAACAGGCTCATTTCAGAGTAGCAAAGCATAACAGATTTTCACACTTTGCAATTGCTATTAAGGTTATCACCTTAAGAGGAAAATATTATTTTAACACTGGAGTCTCTAAAGTCAATTTTCAGTCTATTGCAATCATGTGCTGGGGCCAATGGCAGGAAAAAAAATATTACCAATTTGTTTTTTGTACAGTGGTTATCTCTAGATGTGGAAAGGACTTTTATCCTTTAGAGAGATATGCCTGTTTCTGAATAAGATAGAAACAGTAGAAGTAGAAAGATTTCTAGGAAGTAGAAAAATTCTAGCGGGGGAGAAGAAACAGAGGGAGATGTGTCTCACTCCACTTGAAAAATTGAATAGAGAACAGTATCGGGAAAATGGCCTTCTAAAGTGGCCCTATACATTGCAGGAACAAAATAGAAAATGTCAGGTATTTTCCAGACATTACAAGGCAAAACTCAGTTCAGCAGAGGTCTCCCAATCATTGATAACTATCCACATTGCAAACAAGCCAAACTGATTGCTACTTCCAATATCCAGATCCTTCTTACAACCAGAGTGGTTCAATCCTGTATCTTTTTATCTGTGTCCTACCGATGAATTAATGGATTCTCTGCATGGTTCTTGGTGGCCTTGAAGCTGTGCTATTACATAATTCCAATTCTGACCTAGAATTGCCTGGCTCCTTTACTTCTTATGTTCTCTCCCCCTTCTTCAGGATTTTTCTTCTCATAGAGATGCACTTGTAATCAAAGTGTACTTTTTTATTATTCTGTGAAGCTGCTACAGAATAAATAAATATCACATCAAAGGATTATGCTTTATAAAGTATAATAACTGCTTTGACCATTATTTTTAATTAAAAGATTCTAAAAAAATAAATACGAATGTACCGAAAGCTTGTGGGAATGCTAGTGCCCACATTGCTTACCAATGACTGTTTTATCATGATCACTTCAGATGTCTGTCTCTCCTCTACCCTCCTCTTTGGTAGAGAGTATTAATGAGAAATGTCCTTATATGATTTTAGCTGTTGATATGAAATGTTATATCTCTCATTGATGTACCTATTGTGTGGTATATATGTGGGATGTCGCTGTTCATTTGACTGTGCATTTTCCTTTCCTTTCCAATAGCTAGACTTGTGCCTAGCTAAGTGACAAATCCATCTTTTAGAGATCAATTACAGTGTCTGGCTGCAAACCTTCAAAATCCAATTATCTCCAAATAAATTTAAAAAATGAAAAATAGAAGCAATCAAATGCATAAATCAAATGGGAAATGGTCCAAACATTCAAATAATCAGAGGAATTTTAACCCCATTTTTATTTTGCCATCCCAATTCTGTCAATTATTTATTCCATTGCACTGTTATCATTTCAGTTTATCTTTGTTTTGCTCCGGAATAACCTGATCTATTTGAGTTTGCCTAATTGTTCTAATTTCTTCTGGCAATCTGAAACTCAATACTGCCCTATCAAGGATTACTTCAACACAACGGCATGAGTGCATCATGGCCCCAGTTTTCTAATCAATGGGCAATCATGGGTCTCCTTTACTATATCTCTTGTCTATAAGATTTCAACAGTGCCCCTTTCCTATAGTGCTAGCAGATAATTTAAATTTGTTTCTTCTTCATTTTAAAATGCTAATGCATTGATCATTCTGGATGACAACAGAAATTCATTAGAGGAAGTTTACCCTACAATTAAATCAAGTGAAGATGCTGAGAAGATATTGAGGGTTGTGAAAATATAAAACAATAGAGATTTTATGGTCTTAAAGACTGACATATTTATTATAGCATAAACCTTTTACAGCTTATTTCTTTTAGATACTACCTGTCTATTTGGCTATCTGCTGCTGATAGGTAAAATGGGGTCTCACTAAAATAGGAAGAGAACCAAGAGGAACTTGGAAACATTTGTATGGTTATATGCATAAGACAATCTTTGAAAGTATTCGATTTTACAAACCAATCGCTTGCGGAGATATTGTTAAAACACTATCCATTATGTAAAAATGGATCCTCAGAGGTTGAACTGCTATAAAAGACATTCTATTTCTACTTTATTTTTCTACCCCTTGTTGTTATCCTTCCCCTGTTGAGTGCTTCTTTCCTCGAAAAATCATTCACTGAAGCCCATGTTACATGCCAAAGTTAATTAGGTCTGAAATCATAGATAGGACCAAAATCCAAAGTAGGTAATTCTTGTGACACTCCTTTTTCCTCTGCCTTATTTCTTACAATCTCTTTTCCACACACATCCAATATGCTGTGAAGAACAGACAGATTTCTCTTGCAAAAGATACAATGTAACAAATTGCAAAATACTTTTGAAATTAGGCTGAAAGGTACATGTGACACTATTTATTTATTTATTTTAGTAGGAGATATATTTAGGTGCATTTAAAAAAAGTTTCATGAAAAAGTGTACACTAAAGAAAGTTGCATAAGAAACAAAAGGCATGTACAAGGGCCATAAGAAGTGTATTTATTGGGATTATTCACATAAACTGTGGTTGCACACAAACACAAGGCTACAGACATGCAACATTCCAAGACCATAGTTTCCATTTTTATGAGTATTTTAAAAAAAATTAGTAAAATAGATGGAATGGAATAATATATCACAACATGAGACCCTGAGAACATCTCTGATTTGCCATCTCTAAACTCATCCCTATATTCAGTGGAGAAGCTAAGCTTGAAATAGTTATTGAGCTATGAAAGAAGAAAATAAACTAGGATAAAATGATAATAATGTTAAGGATATATGGGGTTAGTATCTCTGAGAAGCTGATGTAATTTATTATAAATCACTACAGTGTTATATGTAATCATCTTTATGTATCACCTCACTTTTATCACTTTTTGAACCTATCGAGCAAGAATAAACACATTAATACTTGTAGACTCTGTGAAAATAAAAGAAACGGTCCTTTATCCAGACAGAAGGAAAAGGAGGAAGATTCAGAGATAACAAATGTGGTTATAATGCTGTCTCTGGGCAAGATCAATGAAAATGTGTATTTGACATGTGAAAAAAATCATTAAAAATAGAAATAAAGTCTAACATTGAATAAGGGAGGAAAATAATTTTACTGTACAGAAGCAGAAGAGAAATTGTGATCCACAAATCATATTAGTCTAAATATTTTGATTTATGTAATTAAGTCCTAGCAATTTTTTTTTAAAAATGTGGTTAGTTAAACCAAGCATTTGTTGTTTGTGAATTGGTAAAAAGTGGGTTACAATACTATAAATAATCTATGGTCACATTAAAAGTATTAATGCCTATGTGACATCCATCCATCTATCTGTCTGTCTGTCCGTCCATCTGTCCGTCCATCCATCCATCCATCCATCCATCCATCCATCCATCCATCCATCTATCCATCATGATCAGCCTATCTGAGATGCAAAATAATTTCTGTCTGTTTGCTTAGTTTAGTCTTCCTTCATTCTCTCCATTTGTCCTTTTCCCCATTAGTCCTTATTCATTCCCATCCATTCCAATGTTTTATTGCCTTCTGATAGATCACTCCAATCATGAACAATTCTGGGTGATGTCAATATTTAATGTGATGGAAGAACAATACATAGGGAGAAATCATATCAGCTGTATTTCTTAATTTATTTTATGCTATATTAATCAAAAGTTTTCTTCTGTCCCTACCTATGTTTTGAAGAATGGCTTTGCAGAGTTACAGATCATGTATAGCCTTGGTATATAAAAATTTGTATATCTGTTCTAAATGAAGGCTTAAGTTTTGGTTAGTGCTCATACATGAATTCTCCTGTAATTTTCTACTCCTCCTCATTCAATTAAATGAAAAATTAATTGTTTCACAGATGGGCTTTTCTTGGATTTATTTCATTAAAGTAAATGGTGAAGGTTAGTATGTGACTGTCCTGTGTTTCATTGTAAAAACCTTTTTTCAGTAGTCTGCAGTCTCTTTGACATTGTAGACATCTCAAATCCCAAGGAATCTCTACTCCCCATAAATTCCTCATACATTTTTTTTTCTTTTTGGGGTATTTTACACCTTGAGAAATTATTGCAGAATTTCTCCTTAACCTAGTGAATTTTTGGACAAAACATTCATCTTAACCTATAAAATGGACACAATTTTTCAAAAGGCAATTTGTGTCTCATTCTGTATGAGGGAAATGTGATGTAAGCATGTCTCAGCTTATATTTCACAACAGCCATCATGAGGAGTTATGAAAGTGGTGGTGATTTAGTAAACATAACTTCAGTGTTGCTGTTTATACAGTACCTCTATCTTTCCTACTGTTTACTTTTGTTGGTTTCCCGACATTTCATTACCAGGCTAGGTAACATCTCTAGCAGAGTTTAGGGGATGTCAGTGTCAGTGTTCTGTTTATAAGGGACCCTGACCCGATGGGACCTTCACTTGGTGTGACCTCACCATCACAAAGACCTACTGATCACACGAAGCCCTTATAAACAGAAGAACACTACACTGGCATCCCCTAAACTCCACTAAAGATGTTACCTAGCCTGGTAATGAAACATTCAGAAACCAACCCACAATCTAGGAAAATGAAATTTTACTCTCATTTTCTTTTGTATTTTGGTATCTTATATTAATAAATAAATAAACAAGAAAACAAAGGGGTGGGGAGAGGAACCAAACAATTTCTATGGGCAAGCTCTCCTGTGAACACATCAAGCCCGTTTGTGTAGCGTGCTTGTGGCTGTTGGTGCCAGTGTATTCTTTTGGTGTATATTTCCCATTATGTGCATTTTTACTCTTTTGCAATTCCTTCTCCTTATTCTGTCTGTTTTGCAACAGGACAACATGTAATGACTGTAATGGTAATCACATGACTGAGGGACAGTGTCAACCCTGAAGCTGTCCTGACTGAAGCCATTTTGTCTACTTCAGTGTTGCCACACTGCAGCTGAGGGTCAGGGAGGGGGGATTTGAGATAGAGGGATTTGTGTAGCCAAAACAAAATACTTTCTCTTGGGAACCAAGGACATTCTCACACCTGGTTGTCAGACTGCACAATGATTGGACCATGTGACTGATTGTTTTGAGAAAGTAGAACACCACGAGAGTTTCAGAGTCAATTTTCACCAGATATGTGCCAATATGATATTTCCAATAAAAGAAATCTTTGAGGAACTCAGTTGCCTCAGATCCTTGCTTGTGATGGGTTTATTACTTGGAACCCAGACAGGCAGTACTGTTGCAACTTAAATGGTCACTGAACAAGTCAGTCAGTAAGTAAGGGCCATCTGTAATGCCTTTTTATTGAGGTCTCTAGACACATTTCTTTCTTCTTTCTTCTCAACTCCCAAGTATTTTATCGACTGAAACATAGTGGCCAAGGAGAAGATTTAATTTTTCCAAATCCTTGAACTCACTGAATTATAGCAAACTGGTCAGGGATCTTGCATGCTTGCTCTAAAATCAAAGCAAAATAATTTTAAAAGTACATAAATTGGCTCCATTTACATGCTACCATGTACAGTGTAGCTTGACCATAAGTCATTTGAACCAACTGGGATAATAGTCCAATTCTAGCTGAAATAATTCCATGTTGATTTATCAAAATCCACTCTAGGTTTGAATCAGTAGCTGTTGCTGAACCTGAAAATTGAAAGTGAATAAACATATGTTGTTGGAAAATCACCTGGATATGTTTTCCCTTATCCCAAATCCAAGGTAAACTGCAAATGAATGCATGTCTATAGCTATAAGCATCAATAGCTTTATTTTCCTCAGTGCGCTTGTTTTGATGAATAAGAATGTGCACCTTATTGGGACTGGAATTTGGGTAGATCTTATGTACTTCATTTTGCTAGTACACCGCAGAGGCCTCCCAAAGGCATTTTCATACTGACAAACTTTCAAGATTTTGACTATCAAGATTATTTTTTCTTCTACAACTTTGAATAATATGTAAACCAGCTGCCTTTCTTTTTCAAGAAAAGCAAGAATGCTTCCAAAAGTGATTTCCAGATAGAATTGTACAAATCCTTCAAAAGGAGTGTTTTGCAATACTGCTTTCTAAGGATTTGCTTAAACCTATTGTCAGAAATAATATTTTGCTATGAAGACCCTTTAGTGACTAAATTGAATCAACAGAACACAAGATCAAATATAACAACAGGATAAGAGTAGACAATTTGGCTCCTTCTAGATTTTATATTCCATCTCCCAAATTTCCTGGCTGGTGATCATGGAATATGATAGTATTCAAACAAAATGTCAGAGGAATAGCAAGTTGCCTACTTCTCCAGTAGAAGATGGAAAAAGTATATATATCGAAATAACAGAATGAAAACTATTATATTTTATGTATAATTTACTTGTGAGCAGCCAGGTAAGGATCTAAGACTTATAAATATGTTATTGTTAGTTACAAAGTCGTGTCTGACTTATCACAACTCCATGGACAATGTTTCTCCAGGCCTTCCTGTCCTCTACCATCCCCCAGAGTCCATTTAAGCTCATGCTGACTGCTTTAGTGACTCCATCCAGCCACCTCATTCTCTGCCATCCCCTTTTTCTTTTGCCCTCAACCGCTCCCAGCATTAGGCTCTTCTCCAGTGAGTCCTTCCTTTTCATTAGGTGGCCAAAGTATTTGACTTATAAGTATAATTGATCTTATTTAGTCTAGCTACACAATACAGGTTAAATGGCAATTGCATTCTTGTTTCTGAATTTTCCCAGTGCATTATATCTGAATAGACATTGACTAATCACTCCTCACATAATAAACCAGTTTGTGCCTGGATTATAATACTAGTAATAGCTACATAGAGATGCATTCACTAACTTTTATAAGTTTATATCTTAGAATCATATGATTGGAAGAGACTTAGGTGCCTTCTGGTCTAATTCTCAGTCCAAGGCAGGAATCGTCAGACTATCACAGGCAAATGGCTGCCCAATCTTGCTTGGAAAGCTTCCAGAGTTAGAGCACACATGCCTCCAGAAGGCAGGCTGTTCCATTGTTTAATAACTCCCATGATCATGAACTTCCTCCTTATTTCAAGTTCGGATCTTTCTCTGTAAAGCTTCTACTCACTTGGTAATTGCCCTAACCCTGTGGACTATGGAAAATAAACCCATATCCTGTTTTCTCTGACATTATTGAAGACAGCTATGATGGTTCACTTTAGAATATAAAATGGTTTTAACCACTCACCATAGGATTTAGCCTCCAAGACCCTCAGCCTCTTTGTTCCAGTTGCTCAGCATTCTTCCTACATTATGGCAAATAAAAGTGGAGACAGGACTTCAGGTGCAGCATATAGTAGTAGAAGATAGCTCAACATTGCATTGACTGTTTTGGCAGCTGAAGGACATTGCATATTTGATAAGGTAGACTTTCTACCAGAAATAGGACCTTTTGGATCAGCCAAGAGGTGAACTAGCCTAGCATTCAGTATCCTGTGGTGGCCAAATGAATCCAGGAAAATAACAGAAGGGAAATAACTCTTTTTCACTGTTGCTCCCCTACAATTTGGCATGTTACCCATTGATTACAGAGACGGAGTGACAGCCATTAAGCCTCATAGCCATTAACAGAACAGTGTATGGTTTTATCCCAGTCCCTTTTAAATAGTGCCTAAAGTGGTGACCATCCTAATGTCTGATAGCAGCAATTTTGAAGGTTTAACAGTATTGGGGTATGCATGTGTGCAAAATTTCTCTGCATTTAATTTCAATAGTAATTTGAATTTAATTTCACGAGGGAAGGAAGAATCTCATTCGTATCAACATTTTCCAGGTCATGCATGATTTTCTATAACTCTATTGCATCTCTTCTTGTCAGCCTTAGCTCCAAGAGAGACAATGGGACTGGTCAAAATTCTGATTTGGATGTTTACGTCAAGGACCACTTGATCAAATCTTCAAATCAAAATGATTTTCTGAATTGGATTGACAATTTGAACTGAATAAATGAATTGAACTGGATGTCCTTAAAAACCCTGTCATTTTGAAAAATTATGCCAAATTGATATGTGCTTTGTATCCAGGTTAGTGCATACTTTGAATCTATGCATCAGACTGATTCAAATTGTTAAATTGGATGAAATCAGCAATTCTAATCAAATCAGCAATTCTCTTCTAAAAGGCTCCAGTCACTATAATCTTTCTTCACATGCTCCTTCAACATGTAAGGATGGTTTACATACACACTCCTTTCTTTGTAGTTTGTTCCCCTAGAAGAATATAAAATTTATCTATCTGTCTGTCCATCTGTCCAAACACAAACAGCCCTGCTTACAGTTGCTTGCATTACAGAAAGGTGTAGGAGTGCCAGGAAAAGTGGCCTTTTCCTCCCCACAGAACCAGGAAATGCAGACCTGGTCCCATTGGTCTGTTTTCAGAAACTGCCATTCTCTCTGCCAGAGCTGTTTGCTCAAAGTCTTCCTTCTTCTAGTTGCTAATGTATTGATTATGTTGGCAGCAGACCTCACATTGTATTATTTATAAGAGAGAAAGAAAAAAACTTTCCTCCCTCAACAGTGTTCTCTGGCTGCAAGAACTGGCTCAGCATGATTTTAGTTATGTTTCCATAGCTACCTTGTAAATGTGGTTTGCTCCATTTTAAAGTCAACTAGCACCACATACATGCAGATACAACAACAAATGAAATACTTTCAAGCTAATCTCTGGACTTGCCTATTACTGCCTCATTTGTATGCAACGTGTACTGTATGTATGCTGCATAAATAATTGGGGAACTTGATTCTTGCTGGAGGTATGTGTGTCTTTCTCGCTCTGGGTGTAGGAAGGTTAGGTGATGAGGTGTTTGAAAGAAGGCGTCCTGGCATTTCCCCTCTGTAGTTTGTATGCTGTAGTCAACATTTATAATATTAGAGATATTTTATAGATTTTCTTAAAAAAAGAAAGAAAGAAAAAATATATAGGAAGTTTAAAGTAGGATGGTGTCCTCTAGTGGCTATTGGAATATTTGCATGATTAAACTATCCAGAAGATAGAAAACAAAACCACTACTCCATCTTTCACAATCAAATATCTAGTTGTAATAATTCTATTATTACACTCTATTATATAAAGATTTTTTTTAGATTTAGAATTTTGTTATGAAAATCCAGCTTTGTGGGAGGCATTATGTATAGATAAATAGTCTTTGGTCAAACAGCATTTATAGTATTTCTTTCTATAGCCTGCAGGAGTTTTTTGGGATATACTTTGGAATACTTTTTTCCAATCAAATGCCTTCCAGGTATTCTGTACTATAATTATAATGCACATGAATGCTTATTATCATACAGATTGTATGACAACAAAAGTACAATGCTTAACAAACATGTGGCTATGAAAACATGCCATAATTTCAGTTCTTAAAAGTTACTTAAAAGAAGTATGGTGAATCTCTGTAAACTAGAAAAAATGAATAGAATAAAGAACATTGGAAGACAACCAGGGTACTGAGAGAAAAGTGTTCTAAGTTCGTTGATTTATTCAATTCTTGTTCTAGTTTTCAGAAATTCATTAACAATGAATCCTGTCAAGAGTCCAAAGTCCTTTCCATACCACCAATATTTTCATTCTATAGAGTCTCAATTAAAAAAATATCAGTCCAAACTATGGTCATTATCCGTAGCACTGGCTATGAAACACTGAAATAAGGAACAAAGGATGTCAATCACTGCTTTACCCCCCAAGCCATAAGTCCTGAGGTTAAAATTAACACCTGTCATTTTCAATCCACAAAAGAATGAAAGAAATTGCTAGCAGTCTACCTGCAAACTAATTTATATTGCATGAATTTGTCTTGCTGAGTTTAGAAAAAAAATCTGAACAGCTGAATTTTTCAGCTATCAAGCCTTCATTTCCCATATCTAGTATCAGTCCTTCTCAAGCTTGGCAACTTCATGAGGCATGGACTTCAACTTTTTCCAGACAGCATCCTGAGGTAGGTGAAGGCTAGGAGTTTAGAGCTAGGAGTTCCCTCTAATGCGAAAAAAGAATCTCCCATAAACTCTGCAAAAATGTTTGAATGTTGATGCATTGCAAAAGAATAAGCAAGCTATGCTGCACTTTCAATGTCACCACAACCAAACAAGAAATAACATCAGCTCAGCACAGTTGATGAGCATAGATGATG
The DNA here is from genome assembly GCA_032468235.1 of Pseudoxyrhopus heterurus. Classification (NCBI taxonomy): domain Eukaryota; kingdom Metazoa; phylum Chordata; class Lepidosauria; order Squamata; genus Pseudoxyrhopus; species Pseudoxyrhopus heterurus. Next base: position 8,528 of record JANHJO010005018.1, on the reverse strand, counting down.
TTATTAGATACATCTGGACCGCTTTCTAACAATCCACAATTCCTCCATGTGGAAGAACAGAATATTTTTGTTTGCCTTGGAATCCTCCTAGCACAGAGGGCAAGTCCGTTTTTTAACTTCAGCTTCAAAGAGGAACTATTATAATGATGGAGTTACTTTACATTCCTTATCTGATCTGAGTGAAGTAAGAACTAGTGCCTCGGGTTACCTTCAACTATAAATGTGCAGATTCCACTATAGGAAACACTGTTTTTCTTGGTCTTCTGATTTATAGAACATGTAATAAGAGCCAGCAGCTGAAATATTCATCATGCTCTATGCTCAGGATTAAGGAGATTTGTATTTTATTTTAATCAGTTCAGTGTTTTACAACAATAATTCAACAGAAGTGTAACAGTTTTAATGGATATGCTGGCTCAGAACTGTTTCCTTATACACAGTCAGCCAGATTCATCCTAGGTAGGATAGAACTCACCATTTGTGGAGTTCCTGGAAGTGACTCGATTTTCATTGCCACATAAGAATAAAGCCAAGTAGGCTGGGGCAATAGCAAACATGCATTTATTAATTTGATGCAGGGTACTTATTTTCTGAAATATCAAAAGTATTTTTTTCCTTGACTGATGCTTAACTCCTGTTCTCTTAATACACACCGTATCACCATACAAATCCCTTGCAACAGCATAGAAGGACCTTCCTTTTTCCCAGAATTTTGACCACTTCTCAATTTAATTTATGGTTCTGGTCTTCCCTAACAGCAGCAGAATCTGCAGATTGATAATGTCAAAATCATTAAGACGGTGGGAAAGTGTTGCAATGCAAAGTCAAACTCTTTTCAATGTAAGAAATAATTTTACTGCAGTCATTAACCAGCACAAGGGAATTGGTATTCAAATATCCCAAACTAAATTAACAATGTGAGAGTAATTAGGAAAGGTACATGCAAACAAAGAATTTTGGCTGAAAGACAAATAAAAAAAAATGCTAGGATGTTTATTCAGGCTACACATGTGGAAAAAAAAGGGAAAAAAGATTAAAATTAGCAATCCAGAGAGTATAAACTTTGATATGTCAAGTGCACACTAAACCATAAAACAAGAAGTTGAAAAATAGCGAGTGGTTAATGCTGAGCCAAGCCATTTCTGGCCATCCATTCTAGCTGACAGATTCATCTCTTCATTCTTTGCCTGATTTTTCATAATGCAAAAGCTTTCAACTTTTTGTGTTATTTCAGGGTGTAATGTCATAAAGTAGAAATTATACCATTTTTGGTGAATCCTGTTTTGCTGATCAGGAATAGTTAAATTACAGCATTTCAATATTCTGTATAAAGCTGGCAATACAGAATAACATGTTTGGTAGTTTCAGTCAGTGCAAGTTTTTAAAATGTACTAAACTAAGTTATAGAAAAAATACAAATTCAAAATATATTATCTGCATGTTTATTTGTTAAAAGAGTTCAATTTTAATATTAATCCATTCCATGATCAACATATTGCACATGTTTTCATCTTGAAGAAGAATAACAATTTGTTCTTTGTCAAATCAGTTTTTTCTCGTTTTGGATGCCGTGAAGGAGATACAAAAGTAAGATATCCAAATTCTCAAGACCTATCTAGCTGTGATCATGAACTCCTTTTCTCCTGTCCTAAGGCCACACCAGTCAGGGCTTGCTAAAATTAAACTCAAGTTGTGTACTGAGATTGAAAATTTTAGCCCAACTGAGAAGTACTGCCTGGAAATAACTTCTTGGTAAGTAGACAGAACTCTAAATCCCGCTTATAACTTGGCATCTGCCAGCAGCTACAGTCTGCTGCTTTGCTTCAGTGCCTCTACGTCTCAATAAATCCTTTGCAATTCTGGTTACTGCCTTGGCTTTTCTTGGTCATTCTTCGTTACTCTTGACTGCTTGTTGTCTCTCTTCATCAGTCTTAGCAGGGCTCATGCTTCTTGCCTTACTCCTGCTTTGTATCCTGTCTCACCAATAAATCCCATGCAGAGCAAGTTTCAAACTCAATAAGCCCCTAATATTTCATATCTTCCTCAAAAAAATGGTCATGCCAACCTGAAGATTGACAATGGGACATTAGAAACCCGAAAATACTTTTCCCATAGAAGACAAAAGTTTTCTTCCTAAGAATTTATTTCAATAATACAATACCCTGATAAAGAATATTCATTTTCCAGGTTCCATAAAGCAGTTGTGGCAATCAAGTCTCAGATCCAAGGGCACTGTGGAATCTCAACAGAGCATATTATCCTGCTCTTGGTGTCAATAAAACATGTTAGTTTCGTCAGTAGAAGGGTTTATTTTAGAATAGTGCTACTTGGTCTTCTTAAATTTTGCCCCTCTGCAATTATGATAAAAAAACTAAAGTGAAATACATATAAAAAATGTGAAGAGTGCTTTATGAAACATCACTTTTCTTCTATAATCCAGCAGTCCCACATTTTTTTGGGGGGAGAGGGATTACACTTAGAGTTTTGGGACCATGCCATGGGCGTTCTCCAGACATAGGCACCAACTAAGAAGCCTACATAGCGATTAGAGGAGTGACTAAATTGGTTGATGTGACAAGAGAATTCAATAATTTTAAGCAACAATAACATGTAGCATCATTGAATTTTGTCCTGAACAACCATCATATCTGCTGTGTGAAACGAAAGGAGAGAGGAATCCATTTGACCTTCCTCAAATGGCATCTCAACTACAAAATTGAGAAACAATTCCTATCTCCATATGGACAGGATTTCCAGCAGAGTAGATGAACTTTAAGCAATAGGGTCAAGTTCAATCCTATTTTTTTTCCAGATAGTGCATGAGAAAACAATATCAGAAAAGCAGGAGAATTTCTGCCAGTTAGTTTACATGCTGCTGAAATAAATGAAACTGATCTGACTCAGGAAAAATATTATAGCTCCTATTATTGTTACGTTAAACATTTCTTCCTCATTTTTAACTATTTTCCTCAAATCTGTTAGGTAAAACTTTTTTCATTCCCCCCATATCAGTAAAACAGCAGGATATATTAGTGAATTTCTCATTAGTTTTGAGGCATGTGTGTACCGGTAAGTACCATTTTCCATTGCAGAATCTTCTCCAGTGTTATAGCATCTGCAGCCTCCCTGGCTTCTCCAATAAATCCAATGGAAGACATCGCATAGACATTCCTGTCATGATTTTTTTTTAAAAAAATCAGTAAGTTGAAGTAGCTAGGGAGGTTGCAAAATGAAGGAAAACTTAACTTGTCTTCTTCAAATAAAGTCTAAATAAATTGTACAACTTCCCAGGTATGAAGTAGAAAAGCCAAACCATTTTCACAGAGAAGAAATTTAACATAGCTTTTGCATACAATATCTACTCACATATCTCTTGAAGTCAAATGTTGCCTTGTGACAGCTACAACTACTAAAGTACTGCCTGTTTAGTTACTTCTAAGTCAGTAGTTTTCTTGGTCACTTCCAGATCACAGCCTTTCCATCTCCTGAGTCTTAATAATCCATGCTTAAATCTGTTCTGAATATTTATAGATTTTTTTTTACTTTTTTCAGATCTAAAGTATGCTGTTACTCAAATTCTTTAAACCACTGTTTCTCAATCTTGGCCATTTGAGGATATGTAGCTTTCAACTCTCAGAATTCCCCAGCCAGCTATATTCCCAACCATGCTGGTTGCAGAATTCTGGGAGTTGAAGTCCATACATCCTGAAGCGGCCAAGGTTGATAAACACTGCTTTAAATACTGTCAAGTCAGCATGTTAGTGAGCATGGAATTTGCAAAGGTCAGTCAGTTAGTGTTCCCCTTTTCCCCCCACCAAGTTTTTCAATAGCTGAGTATTCTGTGAGGCTGTCTACAAGTCCGATCCCATGATGCATCAGTTTGTGAATTCAGAAGAATCTAGCCATCTCTCCTTTTAAAAAGAAAATAAAAATTACATTCTCTCCTCTCATCCTTGCTCTGCCTCTCTCTCAACGTATTTGTGTAAATTTTGCTGGTAGTTTCTCAAACATATCTTTCTTAAAATGAACAATGGGGATAGGAAAAGGTGATTGCAAACAAACACACAAACAAATAAATTCATTGAAAATCTTAAAGGATGTTTGGTCTCCATGACACTAGACCACTACTGCATTCATAAATTGGGCAAGTTGTGAAAGCGGCATGTCTGAAAATTAGCATTTGAGACCATTTACAAATGACTCTAACCAAGGCAACACATTGTATCACAAAACTGGAAATGGGTAAGGAGGAATGATGAACAAATGATTAAATAATGCATGTAGAAACATCAGAACATGGGAAGTGCCATGAACCTCTACAGGGACTAGGAAGGATAAATGGGAAAAGAAGATAGATTGTAGCTGCTATGTAAGTGTGGATTGTGAATCAAAAATTATCTCCAATGGGAAAATATACTGTGTGGATAGCGTAATATATGTCGAGGTCCAACAAAACAAAGGATATTGGACTGAAAAAGAAGAGGCTTGAAGCTATAAAAATTGCTAGCAAATGAGATTGTCTGCTGTAGCTGGACAAAACGGAAACCTGAAAATATGTCTTATCTTAATAATATCAGTCCCATGGGAATATGCTCACAATACAGAAAGCATTTATGGTGATCGTTACTCAGGCAGCTTTAAAGCTCAGACTGTGGCTCCCAGTGGTTTATATCTGAAACGTTTCATTTTGGTTGCATTAGAAATTCAGATTTTAACATGGACATTGAATCCAAAATCAAGGCTATCTTTGTCAACTCTTGTTTAAAATATGTTTTTGGTTTAGCTGTATTTGTGAAAGAAGATTATGCCCCAGATACATGCCTTGATTGTCGATTTCTTATTTTCTTTGTTCAATCTCTCAGCAAAACAAGTTTTTTTTAACTTCATCTACATTTATTTTCACTTGCTTTAGGACATTTTATCCTGTAGAATACTTTTCAAATTCAAATTGTATTAGGTAACCACAAAATTTGGTGCTAAGTATATTGCCTCATTCAGCTTTTTCCTTAAAACCACATAACATAAACTTGTTAATGTTAAACTATGTTTATCTTTTTATTTCATTTTTCTTTTGTGCTTCAATGAAATAAAAACAGCACAATTCAAAAATTGTTAAAGTCAATCAGTAATCAAGTATATATATATTACTGTTTGTATCTCTTAGCTTATATATGTTTAGAATCAGTGTGTAGATAACAGGATAAAAAGCAAAGGTCAATGTTATTCAGCTGATAAAAAGTATGCAAATATTCCCCATATTCAAGCAGATATGGGGAAATACCCTACCCTTTTAAAACAAATATTTAATGTTTAATGATTCCATCATTTCTTCATTGCTGTCTATATCTGTAATTCATAGACATGAGTTTATTTTATATTTCTTATAAGCAGATCATTGCTCCTTCTCATCAACTGAATCTATCCACTTAATCTCAAAACCAAGACGTAGAAATTCACCCACACGAACTTCAGAGTGACAAAGCTCATAGATCCTATTTAGTTATGATTAAGTATCAAGTTAGGCAAATTCATTACTTATATTTTTATTTGTAATAGTGCATAATAGAAATAAAAATAACCTATGTTATAAACTGATAGCTATGAGACAAAATAAACATTTCTAGGTTTGGCGACAATGTCCATGCAAAAAGCATCACATACATACTATACATATTTTCCACAAATATATGTAGATACACGTGCATTTTATTTCATCAGAAATAATCAGCACTGTCACTATTTTTCTTCTTTGTTTATTACATTTTCTCCGTTCTATAAATCCCAACACGCTTGATAATTGAAACTACAAAAACAAATCCAGAAAAAAGTTATCTAACAGAATCATAAAACCCAAATACAATCAATTTAAATATCATTGCAGATGTTTCATGAGCCAAGTTGAAGATGATTCATGATGTAACTACAGATGTTTCATGACCCAATTAGGTAACATCACCAGTGCTAGAAGAGAATGGGGTTTATGGAACGGAGGAAGAAGAGGAGAAAGCTTCTGGGATATGTAGTACTCTCTGAGGTTGGTTGTTTTCTTGCAGGTGTTTCATGTCCCAACTAGGTAACATCATCAGCCATAGAAGAGAGTGAGGTTCATGGAGTGGAAGGGGAAGAGAAGAAAGTGGATGACACAGGAAAAGGTGGACTGTGGGATCCATGGTGCTCTCTGAGGTTGTTGTTTTTCTGCAGATGTTTCATGACCCAACTATGTAACATTCCAATAAGATGCAGTTCACTGGTGAGAAAAGTGAGGTCCTTCACTTAGGCAGGAAAAATTAAATGTATAGATATAGAATATGAGGTATCTGTCTCTAAAGTAGTAACTGTGAGAAGGATCCTTGTATCTTAGTATATCTCTGCTTAAGTATGAGTCAGCAGTATACTGCAACTGCCAAAAAAGCCAATGTATTTCTAAGCTGCATCAACAGAGGGATAGCATCAGGATCATGGAAAGTGGTAGTACCACTTTATACTGCACTGGTGAAACCACATTTGGAATATGCATTTAGTTCTGGACACCACAATTAAAAAAAAGATGCCAAGACCCTAGAAAAAATGCAGAGAAGACCAACAAAGATGATTAAGGGCCTGGAGGCTAAAACATGAATCTCTAAGGCAGGGGTGTCAAATTCATGGCCTGCGGGCCAGGTGAGTCACTTGCTGGCCCTGGCCCTGCCCAGTGTAGTGAAGGGGAAAATAATCCCGATACGTCACATGATGCCACTGTGATGACGCGAGTTTGACACCCCTGGTCTTAGGCAACCAGGTGTGTTTAGCCTAATGAAGAAGTTCAGGAGAGGAATGATAGCAGTCTTCCAATATTTGATTCCTGTGTATAAGCATGATTAGCAATAAATTAATTTAATTGGACCTTCAGGTTTTGATCTTTTGCATCTGATCTTTTGCCCTTGACAGTTGGTTCAGCATCTGTCCCTCTTCAGTTTGACCTAAAGAGACAAATGAGAATTTAGCTTGGTGATATTTTTTACAAGAAATTGCCAATATTTTCAAATTTCTTCATAAACAAGAAGATGGAGTAAACTTTAGAATTTTCTTTTTAAAATGATTGGATAATAAAGTGAAAGAGAAGGATTGTCCACCAATAGGCAGTAAGTAAAACACTGGCCTCCTTTTTCCAGATGTCTGTATTCTTTAAAATCCACAAATCTATTTCCCTCCCTTGACTCCACATCAATAATGAGGACCCTGATCATTCTTCATCAAACTCTCTGACCCTCCACTTGAATTCCCATGAAACTCTGAAACATGCAGCAGATCGAACAGAGCAAAACGAACCACAGGCAGCTTCTTCCCATTCAGCCCCCCACAGTGTTTTCTTTCACCAGATTAAATATTTAAATCAATACCATATCCAATTCTGTAGTCATTTTGTTATTTATGTTAATATTTAATTCAATAAAAAGTCCACATTTTAGAATGCCTTTCAATTTATTTTATGTCACAACAGCAGCTATAATTTTTGTATATTATTGACAAGCTTTGCCTAATGTCCTTTTAAAAAGGGAGGTACTTTCTCTCTCCTGTTCTGTCCTTCTTTCTTTGAACGATGCTTGTTCAAGAACATTAAATTTCTATAGATAAAAATGCGGGCCTGTTTATTTCAGTCATGACCCTTCCCACAAAGATTCCTTATCCTTGGTATTATAATGTCGCCATGTTAAGTATTCAGCAGAGCAAGGTAAACTGGGAACGTTAATGGATTTAATTGAGCCTCAGTCTGAACCCTAAACTGACACCCAGATTGTTAAGTAATTTAGAAAGGAATTATACAACACTCTTCATACTATTTGCTTTCATAGTAGACCATTATAAGTAATGCTCAAAACCAAATCAAACCAAACCAAACCAAACCAAGCCAAACCAAGCGAAAACCACTCTCACCCAGCCTAGGAAGTCAACAAATATATTCATGTTTAGTAATCTCTTGTCATCTGTCATGCTCTTGGTTTTCACATAATATTCTTAGTGGAATAGAGTAAACAAAGTTATCAATCTAGGTTAAACCTACAGTATACCACCGAATCATTGTCTGGTAATAGTAAGGACAAAAAACAACCAATTTGCACTATGTTTTGATCACTGAACCATAAACTGAATGAAAGACCACTTTTATCTATTAGATGCTGCAAACTAGGATTTCTAATTTAACGGCTGCCATCTTACAACTTTAGAAGTATGTTCAGCATTTTGATACGTTCAGGTTACTAGAAAACAGCTATTTTTCACATCACCCATTTTTCCAAATATATATTGCATTTTAGAATAAAATATTTTATGTAGTTAGGTTTAAATGCATGCAATAATTAATATGTAATCTAATATCTATAAAACAGAACTGTGGGTGTGTGGGTTTGTGGGTATGGCTGAATAGGCTCTTCCATGCCTGCACCAATCTGGCCCAAACTTGCCAGACACATACCTTGCACTCCAGAGACGAGGACCGGGGGGATCACGAACGCGATGAGGGTTCTTTGCCCCCCCAAAAGTTGCCGACG
>JANHJO010005017.1:93534-104791 GCA_032468235.1 Pseudoxyrhopus heterurus | reverse complement strand
TGCCGGCAGGCCTGGGATTGATGCTAATTGAATGAGAAAGTGTATTTTTAACTTTTGTGCTTTTTATATTGTTTTAACTATGTTGTACGCCGCCCGGAATCCCTAGGGAGTTGGGCGGCATATAAATCTATTTAAATAACTAACTAACTAACTAACTAACTAACTAACTAACTTAATTAATTAATTAATTAGACAAAGTCATAGAAAGTGAAGAAGATGAAGTCCTCTGGTACTTTAAAATGCAAACATTGAAGCAACTGCCACACAGACTTAACAATTGTTCAATAGGAAAAACAAAGTCTTTGGCAGTGCCTGGAAAGAGCAGAGGAGAAGAGAAAGGACTGGGGGGGGGGGGAAATCACAAAATACAAAGACCTGCAAATAAAAGTAGTACAACTGTGGCAAAATAAAGCAAAGAGAGTCTCAATAATAATAGGTGCCTTGGGTGCGATCCCAAATCCTCCAGAGCCCCATTTGAACACCATCGGAGTTGACAAAATCACCATCAGTCAATTGCAAAAGGCAGCTTTACTCTTTAACGACTGACATCATGCAATAATACCTTTAACGCCATCAAATAACACCTGCCTATCCCAGGTCCCTTGGAAGGTAGATAAAAATGCCAAATCCAGTAGTCTAAGCATCTGGCTGACTGTGCGATGAACCACAGTATATCATTGAACACACTTCAAAAATAATACAGCTGTCTGCTTTGCTCACATTTCCTCATAAGGACCAAAAGAGCCTGCTGAGGCAAGATGGTTTTCAGAGTCTTTTGAAATAGCAGATGTATTTCAGGGTCAGGTAGGACCCACTACAGAAAAGACCAGTACTGTCTTCTGGACTGTAGCCCCTTTTTTTGCAGGGAAAGGACACCTGGAGCACGCCCTCTCCAGCTGTAAAGATAGGAGAGGCAGAATCATCTCTCTATATAAAAGTGGATGTGTGTGTGTGTGTGTGTATGTTCCAGCATAACTCTGGAACGGCAATTTCAACCAAACTTGGTACACAGATGACTTACTCTCTGGAAACAAATACTGTGGGGGTAAGACACCCCTAATGCCTCTCGGGGTGTGTGTTCTGACCCCTCGGGGTTTGTGTTCTGTGAAGATACAGCCTACAGCGCAGTAGAGTTGCCATGGTAACGGTTACACAGTACTCCACAAGGGGGCGTTTGTAACAGGGCCTGCCTGCACCACTACAAGACCGACACGACATATGTCACGCAGATCACATATGAGACAACATTTCTTGACGTTTTTGGGGGCACAGGGCAAAACATTTTTAACTAATTTAATTGTTGCCGAAATCAGGGCTCAGGGAGAAATTGCTCCTGCCATCGCCTCTTCAGGAATTGCGGAGATGTTAATGGAAGGAGGGAGGACAGCCCATTCCACACTTACGTTGCCACTTCACATTGTCATTCCTGTCTAGTACAGGATTGGGATAAATAAATACCCGGCCAATGCCAGGTTCTTGGCTAGTTTTAAATATTTATGGGATCTACTTATCTAGAACAGTGTTTCTTAGCAGAATTTTGGAATTTTAAAGTCCACATATCTTCAAGTTGCCAAGATTGAGAAACATTGATCTAGAAAATACATAGGAATGATATATACATATATTTGTTTTCTATTAATTAGAAAGTTATAGTGTAAATTCAACTAATGCAGCCATTTCCTGGGGTTCATTGTCAGTTGTAATTGTGGCCTACCAATATAAACACTAGAATTTATTCTTAATGAGTTTCTATTTATCTGTAATATGTGTTAGAAGTTGAATTCTGGGCTCATCCTTCCAGTTGGGAAACGAGTGGTAGAAATGTCATCTGAGCAGAAGTAAAGAGATTGAAGCCAGCTGCTTGAAAGGAAGTTCGATTTATTCAGAAGTGAAGCAACAGACAATGTTCTTGGACAGTTGACAAAAGGATCTGGTGAGTGGATGGGTTTTTATGTGTTCTGGAGTTTTGAGATTGAGATATCTGGGTCCATTGTACCATAGAATTGAATGTGTGTTGTTTACTATTCTGATTGTGATGGGTTGGCTCCTATTACGGTTGAGGGGTCATGTCCTGCCCTTCAGGTTAAGTGGGGGAATGTAGATTTAAGTGTTATTGTTTATGTTTTCATCCATTTAGTCTTTGGTTTCTTGCAAAACCTTCAGCTGGCAACGTTCTGTTTATGAAAAGGCTATAGCCGGCAGTGCTTTCTCCTCCTGAATAGAACTGTTCCAAATGCTTGTATCCACTCTCAATAAGCGCTCTGCTAATGTGAATGGATCCAAAGTATCTCATTCATGGACACTTGCCTTCTTGCAAAAAACTGTGTTAGGCTACTTTCTTATTCAGCGAGAGAGTGTGGCTTAACTATTATTTTGTGGGAAGTTTTTCTGTTTCTTCCCACCTGATATCCTTTGGGTGGGGTCCCTTCCCATGCAAAAGTAAAAAGTATAGTACAAGTGCAGTTACTACTACTATCACAAAAATGCTGTTCAAAAGACAATTGGACTTTCTTATTTTTTTTCCTTGAAAACATTTCACTTCTTACCCAAGAACTGAAGAAGCTTCCTAGATGAGAAGTGAAATGTTTTCAAGAAAAAATAAAACAAGAAAGACCAGTTGGTTTTTTGAATAGTACCTTTGGGACAACCATGACCTGGATGATTGAGAATCTCCATAGACATTTACTACCGTCACATATTCATAATCTAAGAAAATAGAAAGTGTGATTGTTATTGAAATGGGGGGGGGGGGAGAAGTGTTTCCCGATTTTCATAGTTAACTTCTTTTACTTCTTGTAATGATGATTTTCCCCCCCTTCTGGTTTGCTCCATCAGTACAGTTGCCATTTGTGATACCACTCCTACCAATGTGTCACCCTACTCATATTGGACTCTCTGATGTGTAGCTGTGGGCTGGGCTGGTTAATATTTAAAAGATGTCTGGCCCAGGCACACATCCCTTTGTCTGTACAACCCAAGGCAACTACCTCCCCAATTTTAGCTACATTGACATCACTGGAATAGCTCATAGATATAAGCAAATAATACACCTCCCTCATTCAACAATGTTATGCATTTCCTAGTTCTTGTGTTTGTAGGCCAGGATAATTTTTATTTCCAATGTACAGTACAATGGGGAAATAATATACGCTTTGCACAAAAAGATTTGCTTTCTGTAGGTTTCAGATAGTAATTGTATACAATGTCATTTACAGATGCAATATTGGTCTCTAATGAAGTTATATTAAATTTCAGTCACTTCTTGAGCATATCAGGAACTGATATGGTAGACCAAAGTCCACGTACAATTGAACTTTGTCTATGGCTTTGGACTGTACAGCAAATCAAAGTACATAGATTAAAAAAACCAGGAAGAACATGAAATATTTATTTTCATTCTCAGATCACTCACCCAAGAGATTTTTTTTTTACAGGCAGGAGCATGTTTGTTTCTCCTGTGCATTAATAGATTAAAAAAGATTTGAGGAAAAAGAAGAACCATAGATAATCCAAAGTGACAGTTGACCAACTTTGTACCTCTACATCAGCTTTGAGATTTTTTTTTAATGGTGAGATGCCTGTTTCATATTGATTCAAAAAATCAACACTTACGTTGGGTCTCCTCATCCCCCCCCCCAAAAAAAATCTTGACTTCATTTTATAATAAATGCCATCATTTTTACAAAAGCAGAGTTGTGTATCACTAGTGTTTCACCTAATCACGTCATAATACATTTCCTTTGGCAGTTTTATACTCTTTTAGGGTATTAAAATCTGCAAAGTCATCCGGAACATACTTGGACCAAAGTGATGGTTAATATCTCATTGGCAGCAGGGTGTAATGACTAAATAATTTGGGACTTTCCATCTGTGTAGAAACTTGAGACACTAAGATTGGAATTCCTACGCTTGAATCTACTAGTAAAATTTACTAGGCTAGTTACATATGAGATAGGGTCTTTTCTGGGGTGGCAGCTGTCCTTGTAAAATGTCCAGTTATCTGTGGATGGTTTCTTCTTTGCTAGCTACTATAATGTCAGAATGATGAAATATGCATTGTAAAAACAGGCTGTAAATTTCACCCTTGGATACATGAGTTGCAATATCACACACAGGTACATCTAGTGCAGAATTTGTGTTGCAATGTAAGCATATTGTCTAATTAGTTAGATACTTCATGGGTGTTTTAAATGGCCTGTGAAGTTTTGGATGTTCCTAATAAATTATTACATGAATTGCTTCACTTGTTTATTTGTACAATGTTTCCATCTGTAATTATATTAATTTGTCCTATGTTGTTGCTCTATTTATTTATTTTTAAATAGAATTATTTTAATTTTTAAATACTTCAAATTGCCTAAAAATTCTGATAAACATGATTTCATTAATCAAAGTCCAAAGAGAGCTCTTTCTTTCTGCTGTTCACTCTTTTAAATTTGTTCACTAACAAATCTAAACACCATTATCCTTATGTTGCTCATCAAAATGAGTCAGTTTCCATTGCATAACATATGTAACATAATATGTAGCAATGGATTATTATGTAGTGATTGTGGATTGTTGGGGAGATGTCTTGCTGCTTCGGCTGTAGTGGGGAAACTATAATTGCCATGCTCTTTCTCTCTAAAGCAGTGTTTTCCCACCTTGTCAATTTTAACATGTATGGACTTTAACTCCCAGAATTGTAGGAATTCAAGTTCAGTTAAAGTTGTCAAGGTGGAAATACATTGCTTTAAAGATGTCTATGGACATTTTCAGTCATCCAGGTCATGGTTGTCCCAAAGGTGCTTTTTCAAGAGACAACTGGGCTTTCTGGGTTTTTTTTTTCTTTGAAGATGTTTTGCTTCTCATCCAAGAAGCTTCTTCAGCTCGAACTGAAGAAGCTTCTTGGATGAGAAGCGAAACATCTTCAAAGAAAAGAAAAAACCCAGAAAGTCCAGTTGCCTCTTGAAAAAGCACCTTTGGGATTGCTCTAAAGAATACCTCATGCTCCTAGTGATTAGTTGGGGGAAACTCATTTGCTCCCAGACCTCTTAGTGAATGTCAGAGAGATATTCAATTCCCATGCTTCGGGCTTTTTAAAAAAGGAGATAATAGTCCTACTTTTCTATTACTTCCAAAAGCCATTTTTTGTTTATTTGTTTTCTTGGAGTTTTAATACCCTGCCCACTCTAATAATGGCTCGGGGTAGCATCCAAGAATGCAAAGAAAGCAAGCTTTGAAACACTATAAAAACAAGACCACAGTACATTTTAAAGAAATTAAAAATATTAAAGCAATTAAAACAAAACTCCTGAAAGAATAAAAGGCCATGGATAAAAAAGTAGATTTTGATCTCCTACCTAACTCATGGAAGGGGAACTCATGGAAGGGGAGGGGGCAATTACAACTCTGTTGGCTTCATTTCAAGACCAGGAGAACTACTATCATCCTGAAAATGAAAGTAGCGTGTGCTCCCATCAGCCCAAACAGATGTAGTCAGATGTGTCTGGCTTGATTAAAAAAAGGCAAAGTAATAGGTTTTTTTAATAAAGGCCAAACATACTCACTTTTATCTTTTTTCATCTGCGAGTGATGGGGAGACATAATACACCTCCCCCTTGAATAAAGTGTTAACAAATCCTTGTTAATCACAATAGAAAATCATACTTATATCAGACAGGAATGTTACTTTGCCACTTGTCTATTTGGGACATCCCATTCTTCGTGGGATCGGAAGACTCAAATTTAAGTTCAAATTTTATCAATACTTGAAACTGAAAAGGAAAACTCACCTAATTCCCAAAAGAGGGTGGGGGAAGACAGAAAACCTATCATTCTTAACCCTTTCAGTTAGTCATTTATTCAGCCAGTCCTCCCACTGTCTTTAACGAACTGTGAAATCCCCAGATATGTCTGAAATATAAAGTATTCCCCCTTTTTTAAAACTTGAGGACACCTAGTGTTAATGTCTGCAGGTCCAGTTCAGAAAGCATGTGTACCTTTGGCAGAGTGATGTCATGTCTTCAATGGTGCCATGGACAACTGTCATTTTTAACTGTCACAAAGCAGACTGCCTGCAACATTCCAGATGGGTTGAATGTCCTGCAATTCACATGGTTGGCTAAGTTGACTCATTGTTTTTGCCATGAGCTGTAACAATTATCTGGAATCGCCATTTATTAAGACCAGAAACTCGAATGTGGCATCTACTGTCTGTCCCAATATCTTGACACATTTTGCCACACTCAGGAAAGCGTGGGGAGCGGGGATGGGAACGGAATCGGCCAAACCCCGAAACTGCAAATATTAAGCAGCCAACTCTTCAGATCAGAGTCCCGAGAGAAGGCGACTCCAGATTTATTACGGACACGGGTGACATCTACCGGCTTCACTCTTCTTTACCAATTCATGCGCTTACTCTTTCCTCTCCGGTGGCTGCTATTTAAGGGTGAGCGGGGAGCAAAGGGGAGCGTGGGGAGAAGGGGGTCGGTTTGGCTTCGTCTTCCTGGCGGCTGTCCCGCTCGCAGATCGCCTTTCTCCCCGCTGGGCTGATTTCAGGCGCTGATGGGAGCAAGGGTGGCGCGTCTCCTTGGGCATACGAGCAAACTGGTCATTCCAGTAAGGAGAAACCTCAGGTCACCACGCCGAGAGTTCCACCTCCGTCCTCTCGCAAGAGGGCTGGCTTTCTTAATAGCCTTTCTTCTTCCTAATTTTCACTTTGCCGGTTCTTGACAGCGGGCTTGCCTTGATAGACTCTTCTTCCTCTGCCCTATGTAGGCGGGCAGGCGCTTGGACGACAGGTGCTTTGGACACTGAGGCGGGCTTGGAGGCTGAGCTTCTCCCGACCCCTCCGATCGCGCCATGAAAAAAGCTGGCTTGGACAATCCGGCTTTCCAGACTTCCAATCCGGATCTTCTCGACCCTCAGCACCCTTCCGCGACCCCGAGTATCTTGCAGTCGCCGAGTTTTGACCCGGACGAGCAACTCTGCGGGATCGGCCGATGCACTCCTCGCGCCCTGCAGGTCTGCAACAACGTCAAAGGCTACTTGGTCTTCTACAGCCTCCTCTCGGTTTTCCAAGGTAAGCGGGAGCAGCGAGCCCATTCCGGGGACGGGACTTTTCATCAGCAGTATTGAGTTACCTTGGCGACGTTAGTGTTCCGCTCTCCCTCCGCTTTCCAGCTCTCTGTCCCATCAAATAGGAGGATTTAAGGACGGAGGAACCTCACTTCCGAGACGCTGCGCCCCTGAACTACTTGCACAGGCTTTAACGATCATTTCTGCTGATGATCGTTTCTTAACTTGAATGCCTTCCAATCTGTTATGATGATTCCGGTGCGCTGTCAAAATAATTAGGAGTAATAAAAATACACAGGGTGGAACAAAATAAAACCCAAGACTAAAATTAACCAGCAGTTAAGGTCCTGTGGAAGAGGTTCATCTTTACGGGCACCCCTAACACAAGGCAAAACACATGGCCCAAGAGTGACTCAGGAGAAGCCCTCAGTCTCTGTGTCACATAACCAGCCTCCAACTGGGGGCAGAGGTGCATCAGCCTGACAAGTCTGAAGGGGCAGAATAGCTGCTTTGGTCCTAAACCACTTATAGATTTAAGGATTAGCACAAACATTAAATTGTGTCTGTTAAACAATCAGTTAACCAATATAGATCTTTCAGTGCAAGGATCGTACATTCCTTGCACTTTGCACTTTGGCAACTTAGCTGGCTATTTGTCATTCATTTGTAATTTAGAGATACTTTTCAATGTAACTTGGTGTAGAACCCACAGCAGTAAACTAAGGAGCATGGAGATGTGTGTGTGTGTGTATACATACATACACACACACCCACACACACACAAAGTCACAGATAACTATTGGATGAATTTGGACAGCTGCAGCTTGCTGCACCAGCTGTAATAGTTTTGGTGCTCTCTTCATGGCTACCATCTGAGAATCCAGTGGCAGGTGAAAATCAAAGTGGGTTCCAGGTTTCAGGTTTCATTTTCTCCAGGAAGTGTGATTCCATCTAAAATATCTGAACCTTAATCTCTAAATCTAACTGCTTGCGAGCAGCCCCTGACTGGATTTATTCTTTCTTATCCAACCCATTCTGTAATGTAGACAGCATTAAGATAGTACAGATAGTACTAGTACTGTACGACCACAATTGAGCCCAACTTTCATTGATAGTCCTTGAGTTACGACCACAATTGAGCCCAAGTGAAACATTTAAGTGAGTTTTGCCCATTTTACAACCTTTCTTACAACAGTTGTTAAGCGAATCATTGCAGTTGTTAAGTTAGTAACATGGTTGTTAAGTGAAAGTGGCTTCCCCATTGACTTCATTGGTCAGAAGGTTGCAAAAGGGGGCTCACATGACCCCAGGTTGCTGCAACCCTCATAAATATGAACCAGTAGTCAAGCATTTGAATTTTGATCATGTGACCATGCGGAGGCTACAATAGTCATAAGTGTGAAAAATGGTCACCGCTTTTTTTCTGTGCCGTTGTAACTTTGAACAGTCGCTAAATGAACTGTTGTAAGTCGAGGACTACCTGTACTGATTACTTCCTTGGAGTTGGAAGGCAAGAAAGAGTAAAGCATTGTGATGAAAGGGCACTCCAGAACTTGGTATTATGTATTAACAGCAATTTCATATAAATATTACACATCTCCCTGAGAAGTGGAAATCCTGTGGGACACCATAAATCAATAGCCTAAGTGTCAAATAGTAGTATAATGGTGAGTTTATTTATTTTTATCCTGCCTTTATTATTTTTATAAATAACTCTAGATGGAAAAACATACCTAATGATATTTCCTCCTCCTAGGTTCTCCACAACAACAACCCTGTAAAATGGGTGGAGGTGAGAGAGAGAGTGAGTGGCTTAAAGTTACTAACTAAATTCCATGCCTAAAGTGGGACTAGAATTCATAGTCTCCTGGTTTCTAGCCTGACGCCTTAATCACAAGACCAGATTAATACACTTTTAGGATACCAGCTGCAGGTTTTTCTAGTGATGATGAAAAAAGGGAGCTCCCAGATTATCATTAAAAAAAAAACAAGTAATAAGATAAATTGGTCCTAAATGGAAAAATCTAGTTGTTCCATTTTTATAACCTTATCAATTTTCTCTCAATACATTTTGCTAAAAAAATTGAAAATAAATATTCTTTGTGCATTAACAAGAAATAATTGCAAATAATTACTATCAGTTTGTGACAATTGTCAAATAACCTGACACATAATCTTTCTGCTGGACTGTCTGGACATAATCCAGGATTCAAAGGATGAGAACTATTGTAAAACATTGCCTCCGATAGAATGCTATCTGTAGCCGTTACTATCTGACCAGAAGAAAGAATGCTCTGGTACCATCAGTGTCCATAAACTATAATATCATTGCAATCATTAACATGCTGTTGTTGTGCTTCTGCTGCTGCTTTCTTTTCCACTGTACACAGGATGATACTTGGGTCCTCCTACAATGTCAGGCCAAGAGCTTTAAATCTATTTTTTACTACTGGCCTTTGGTTATTTTCAAGCACAGGCTAGGCAGCAATATATCATAAATGCTTTAATTTTCCTATACAGAAGTAGAGATTGATGACCTTACTGTCCCAGTTCTGCAATTTTATTGAAATGGAAACAGAATGAATGTCACAGTCCTGCTTAATAGAACTCTGTTTCATAATTATCACGTGCTTATTCATTACAAGTGGATTTAGGCTGAAGTGTTAATGTAAAATATACAATTGTTTCTTATTCAGAAATATGAGTAACAGAAAGCTCTCCACCCTCAAAAAAACACCCCAAACCTCTATAGTACTTCTAAACCCCTTGACCTGTCTTTTCAAACAGTTCACAATGTAAAGTGATCTTGAGTATATTATATTACATGATTATTTTATAAGCCCTTGTATATTAGAACAAAAAAATCACACTGGAGAGATGTGTTCACCGGCTTTCTCTGATTGTCACGTGCAGATGTGACAAAACTAGTGTAGGCTGGCAAATGTGGCAATCACCTTACAGGTGGAGCATTGTCTTGTGGAAGAGAAACCAGAAGATAATTGTCAGCTTTGTGTTGAAATGATGTGAAGGCCCTTGAAGCCTCTCCTGATCCCTTTGTCTACTTCTAAAGTTAGATTGAATGCTTGACCATCTTCTTCACCAGGCTTCTCCCATCTTATTTTCTATGGCAATGAGAATTTGCTTCTTGCCTCTGGGTAATGGCTTCCGATATCAGGCACTCCTGTGCTATGAGGTAAATTGAGAGGTGTGTTTTATAAGAAGAGTTTCAGATTTGAGTGCTGCTTTACTGTGTTTTGTATCACACTTTTAAAAAATGTCAGGAATTGCTTCATAGCCAGATTTTCTACAGCAACTTACAATGGTAAACATTTCATTTCAGTGAAAAAATACAACTTGGCACATAATTGTTTTCAAACATAGCACATATGTTCCATCATTCTGATTTTTTTTTTTAAGAGTAGGGCTTTATACCCAGGAAAGGGCTAAGTATAAGATTTTGTAAGAAAAGAAAATTTAGAAATTTCCCAACTATTTAAAGGCAGCTATTTTATTAGTAAAACCTGACTGGAACAAACAAAGGGGGTAGATTTTCTTTGATCCAAAGTACCCCATAAAACAGAAGCTCTTATTAGTCTCCTTGTTTCTCTAGTCTCTTAACTCCTGTTCAAAAGTTTCTGTTTCCTTGACATGAAGAGTAATTGTCACTGCAGCAAGAGGACCTTTATACCCTATGTCAACTTGCCATAGTTTGGTAAAATGTGCCAAATGACTTATGTACATTGATTCTGATGTACACTGGGGTCAATTACACTATCTGTACATCTAACTGTACAGATTACATGGGTGGATGGCCTACACCTACATGATTTGTGTGTGATAAGATAAACCCATTGAAATCAAAGGGACAAATTAAATGCAACTAAGTGAACTCCCATGGAGTTCGATAGGTTCCCTCATCTGCTTCAATTCATAAATGAGGTTTTTCTTCCAGCAAGAATGTCAACTTATGCTGAAACTGGCTAAAAATGTGTTAACAGCTCCTGCCTTGATGTACTCTGTAATCTAATCAATGTAGGCTTACTGAGACTCCCTAGCTCTCTGCCAGTTGTAGCAGAATTAGCCTAATGGTGATAATTATGGCTTAGTATCTCTGAGCAGGTGTTGCTCTGGAGATAACAGCAAAAAATTGAAAAGGGGAGGTATGGCCTGCTGCTTTGAACAGACACAGCTGGACAAG